>ML372423.1:0-43287 GCA_005239525.1 Nicotiana knightiana
TTAGGCGAGCTGCATCATCCGGAGGTGATCCGCAGCTGACAGAGTCTCCTTCGTACTGTATCTATTTTATTTAAATTTCCTTGTCCAGTTGTATTTCGGACAGGCCTGTAATGATTGTTGAATTCTTAGAAATTGCTCATATACTTGTGACACTGGGTTCTAGGATATGTATTGGGATATAAATGATTAAGTGTAATCTTTAAACCATTTTTTTAATTAATAGACTCTTATTGGTTATTATGTAATGAAGTGAAAGTAAGTGTTTTCATAAATGTTTTAAAACATAAAGTTATTTCAAATACTTACTGTTTTGGCTGCTTGACCTTGATGTCCGGCGCCATCATGACCTTAGGAATTTTGGGTCGTGGCAACATGGTATCAGAGCGCTAGGTTCCCGTAAGTCTCACGAGTCATGAGAAAGTCTAGTAGAGTCTTGTGGATCGGTACAGAGACGTCTGTACTTATCTTCGAGAGGCTACAGGGCTGTTAGGAGTACTTCCCTTCTTGATTCTTCATCGTGCGAGTTGATTACTTTGAGGCTTATGCCTATATTCATTCCTACTCAATCTTACGCGTCGCGAAGCGCTTGCTATGGATCAGGAATTTGAGGAATGGAAATGGTGCTACGAATGTAATCCGAGATGCTTCCATGTGTAATTGGTCGTAGCTGTTGTTATGGCCCTGCAAAAGGGTAATATGTTATTTCAGCTCAGTAGTTGTGTTTCTGGGAGCCTTAAGACTGTGCTCGGGTAGTGATGATGTTTGCAATTGATTGTCGCATGATGTCGATATGATAATAGAACATTTGCCCGTATGTTGGGGGAGATGAATGGTTTGAAGAGAGGTCTTCTCAGAGTGTGATTTCGAGATTTCAGTGCTTTTGTGCCGGCAGAGGAAGGGCATTCGGTTTATGAATGGTCCGGTTGGGGTTGATAAGGTAGTAAGACTTGGTGTCTTCAAGTGAGATGGGATCTGCACCTGTGACATGTCATCGTCATCATTTATCAAATGGAATGTGTTAATTTGTCGGTGCTATGGATTCTTCGGTTGCGTGGGGTCAGAGTATTGAGAGGAAGCATTGAAGAATGCGGTTGGCAGAGATCTTAAGGTGCGGTGGTTCAGTGCCGGATAGAGGTTGGTAATGGAGGCAGCTAGGGAAGAAATGATCTTCGAAGAGCTTGAAGTCGTGGTGATCTGCTGGTTTGGGAGCTACAAAGAATGATCCTGGAGTGAGGCTAGGCGGTGGTTCCATTTCTAGGAGGCCAGGTGTAAGAAGCGGAAGTCGAGCAGTCGCAAAGTGGGGGAACGNAAGAGCTTGAAGTCGTGGTGATCTGCTGGTTTGGGAGCTACAAAGAATGATCCTGGAGTGAGGCTAGGCGGTGGTTCAATTTCTAGGAGGCCAGGTGTAAGAAGCGAAAGTCGAGCAGTCCCAAAGTGGGGGAACGACAACATAACTTGGAATTTCAAGACATTGTTGTGCATTTAATGGATGTCCACGAGGAGCGGACGGACTAGTACGTCGGCAAATGAAGCAGGGCATAGGATGGGGTATTGAAGTCGCAGGGAGCGTGCATTTCAGCGTCGTTAGGAGGTGTTCGCGGGTGATTTCCATAGGTGGGTTGTCTTCCGTGAATAGGTTAGCGATGGCGGGGTTGGCAATTCTCGGTGAGGAGTTCTAGTGGCTAGTCGGTATGAGGTAGAATGTGTGAAGCATGCTAGAGTATATGAGTATTTAGGGAGCGCTAGCAAGAGAATTTGGAAGAATTGGACGGATGGGTTGAGCAAGATCGTGTTATCAAAGAAGAAAGGATCTTGGCGGGGTCTAGAGTGGTTCAAGGAGTAGCTTCGAGCTAAGTGGGGGAGTCCCACCATCTGCAGTTGGGTCATAGGGTTGTCTTCGCATAGGGTCGCGGATTGTCGGCGTGTTGGCAAGTTATTTCAGCTAAGGGAAAGGAGTAAGATGATAATTGTGCGTGGGATTTGATGAATATGAGCAAAAGTTGGCCATGTCGGGCCAGGGTTGGGCTTGGAAGATTCAGAACTTATGCTTAAGGCATGGGCGAGTTGTAAGGTTAGTGACTCAGTCACGTGTTTCATTGAAAAGGATGTTCCTGTGCTAGGAGAGCCCTGGAGTTGATTGTATTCGGGGCCATTCAGAGTGAGTGACTCTCAATAGCGGTCCTAGTGAGTTCAAAAGTTAAGAATGCGGCGTATAAGGATTTCAGGCAGCAGTATGATCGAGAATTGAGCTTTTGCAGAGTAATCTCTGAGAAAAAGGAGGATGGTTGGAATGTTCTATGATATGTTTCAGCATGCAGGATAATATTGGAGGAGTGAGAGAAATAGACTCCGGACTGAAGAAAAGATTATCAGAAGGGTATGAGACGGGTTGGGGGATTTGGGCAGCATAGTCCGTGAATCAAGGTCACTCGGGATGAGTGAGGGTTGAGTTTTCTATGGGTTGAAGGAAGTTGTTATTATTCCTGAGGCAATTGAATATGATTAAAAGAAGATAGATTAATTAGCCATGGCTGAAATGGCACATTTGCGGCAGTGATCGGTTCCTTTGATATGATTTAGTTATGCATGTGGTTTGTGCCGGTGTGTGTGGGGCTTGTCGGTCGTCGTAACGGATCTCATGTGGGAGCATTTGAGTGCTATGGCCTGTCAGGTGTAGGCGGAACCCGGAAGGGTTATGGTGGTATAGACTACTAGTTAAGAATTTGCATGATTGGGTGATAATGGGAATTCACTCTGTGTTGAGATGGTACTCTTGAATTGAGTCAAGTAAAAAGTTTCTATATGATGAAGTGTTCACCCTATTGGTGGTTCGGAAGTTATGATGGAATTCTTGCGCTACCTCATGTTGGTATGTTAGGTGAGGGAAGCAGTATGTAACTGGGAGTAAGAATCGAGATTGCGGTTCGGTGATGATAAGGGTGTCATGATCTCGGAAGAGAAAGGAAAAGTGATTTGAAAGTTCAGTATAAGCTGGTGTTATCTTCAGTGTCACCTGAGATTGAGGTTTGGTGGAAGAGGCTTTGTACTCTGGCTATGAGTTCTTGAATTGTCTTACAGCATAGTATGGCTAGTGGTGGATGGGCAGACTTGCTGCCTTGTGTGGAAGGTCGTGGAAACATGACCGCGAAAAGATTGTATAAAGTGTGACATGTAGTCACTTGATGGATTTCAGATTTGGACTGAGTATAAAGAAGTGCAATGTTGCTTAATTGAGAATTTACGCCTGGAGGGCGTTCGGTTCAGTTGATTATGGATTATGGGGTGTTTGTTCCGGTAATGATGGTTGTTCTCGTGTATTATGAGAGAAGGTGGGTTAATATGGACCCAGGCAAAAGCTATTAGCTTAGTTAGTGCGAGCAAGGTGGCTCGATGTTTGTGGATGGATTTAAATATGATTATGGGCTCCATATGAGCCACGCATGTTCCTTTCAGTAGAGCGTTTTTCATGGAAAGATATTAGAACATCGGGTGTTGTTCCGTCTTCGCCAAATTCATGTGTTATTGTGATTGTGCCGTGCGAGTTGTGAAACAGCTTGATAATCTCCTATGTGTTGAGGTCCCGCGTAGTGGGGATGTTATGTGAGCATGATAGCTCTTGAGATCTAGAGTGTATATATATATCGCACCTTAGTTGTGCTTGAGTTATGTAGCCTATGACTTTATCAGTCTCCCCAGGATGGTATTATGAACTTAGCGTGCTTATGATCGATATTTAGTAAATTGTAATAGTGAGCAAATCAGCTCCGTATATATATCATCTTATGTAAATTTTATGTGTGGATCGGGTGGCACGTCGCCACGGGTATGTTATTCAGATCGGGTTGCACGCCGCAACAGTGTGATGATGAGAAGGGTTAATATGTATTTATTTTCTTGTGTTTTATTTCCTATTTTCTGGTAAGAATTCATATTAGTTGCGTGAGCTGAATAGTTCCGTCCTGAGTCATTTCTTATTATCATGTTCGAGTTATGGCCTATTGGCGCGATGTGGTATCATGTGAGGTTGTTAGTCATGTTGAGGTGGTTTGTTGTCTGAGCAGTTCGTACAGGGTGAGACGAGATTATCGGATCAGGGATCAGTGCGATGAGGCTATGTGAAGTGTATATTAAAGAACAAATACCATTATTCAGGTTCATAATGAAGTGATGATTCTAGTCAAGATGAGGTATTCAAGGATTTGTTAACTCAGCAGTTGAGTATGAATTTCTGTGCATTTCCTCCATTGTGATGGTATCGCTAGCATTATAGCAGGATGTATGTATATATATCATTATGTGCATTGGGAGCATCAGATTCGTGGAATTTTGGCTATTAAGGTTCAGGGAGTGTCATCGTGGTCAGATGATGAGTTATACGGTGTATGGTGCTGATTCAACAAAGGTATGCGGTCATGTTCGGGTATATCGTGTTGTAGTTGATATGGTGTTTATATGTTGGAGCTAGGCCTGGCAGAGAAATTTCAGGTGTGTGAATGAATTCTGAGCTTATTGTATGGATAAGAGAAGAAATCTCCAGGTGTGATCAAGCTAATGTGATCAACTGGGTTGTGGTAGCACGGGCAGGTGCTCGAGGTGTTAAACAGTGATTTCAGGTAACTCCAGATCAGTTCTTGGCACGTTCGAGGACGAACGTCGATTTAAGTGGGGGAGAATGTAACGACCTGACCGGTCATTTTGAGCTCTAGCGCGTCGTCCAACGGTTTGAACTTGTGAGCAGCTTCGTTTCAGGTATTATGACCCGTGGGCGTGGTCAGAATTGAATACCAGGAAGTTTAGAATTGATTTGGAAAGAAAATTCTCATTTCAGAAGCCTTAAGTTGGAGAAATCAACTAAGATTGGAATTTTGAGTAAACGACCTCCGAATCAAGATTTGAAGGTTCCAGCAGGTTCGTATGATGATTTCGGACTTGGGTGTATGTCTAGCTCGGGGTTTCGATAACCCAAGAGCGCTTCGGCGTATATTGTGGAAGTTAGCATTTTAGAAGGATTTCATAAATTTGGGCTTGAAGTGCATATCAGTGAGGCTGATGTCCGTTTGGGATTCCGAGTCTAGGAATAGCTCTGTATGGTGATTCTGGAATTAGGAGCGCGATCGGAAGTGGATTTGGATGTCCGTAGGTCATTTTGGGGTTATTTGGCTAAAGATCTAAATTTGAAGGTTTTTGAGAAATCCGACCGGAAGTGGAAGTTTTAATATCAAGGTCGGAATGCGATTTCGGAAGTTGGAGCATGTCCGTAATGTTGAATATGACTTGTGTGCAAAATTTGAGGTCAATCGGGTGTGATTTGATAGGTTTCGGCGTCGGATGTAGAAGTTTGAAATTCTAAGTTCTTAAAGAATTGGATTTGAGTGTGATTCGTGATTTCGGCGTTGTTTGATGTGATTTGAGGGCTCGATCAAGTCCGTGTCATGTTTTGGGACAGGTTGGTGTGATTGGACGGGTCACGGGGGCCCCGGGTGGATTCCGGGTGATTAACGGATCAATATTCGGAGTTGGAGAAGGCTGAAGGTTGTTGTCATCTGGTGTAACCGCACCTGCGAGGCTTTGACCGCAGGTGCGGCTATGGGCGCCGCAGGTGCGAGATTGGGGCTGGAGCTGAGGAGGCCGCAGGTGCGGAAGATTGGTCGCTCCTGCAGAATCGCATGAGCAGGAATTTGCTGGGTGAAGTAAGAGCCGCACCTGCGATGGAATTTCCGCAGGTGCGGAGCTGCAGGAGCGGCATTGGATCGCAGGTGCGAAAGAGGCCTGGGCAGAATGTTTTCAAGTCGGGTTTGTGCCATTTCTCTCACATTTTTCATTCGGTTAGGGCGATTTTGGAGGATTTCAAAGGGAGATTTTCACCAAGAATCAAGAGGTAAGTGATTCCTTCTCATTTCCAAGTTAAATACAAGATCATTACATAAATTTGATATGGGAAATTGTGGGGAAAATTGGGGTTTCTGAAGAAAAACTTAGAAAATGTAAATTTGGAATTTAGCCACGAATTTGAGTATGGAATGTCGAGTAAATTGCATGATTGAACTAGTAGGGCTATGGGTAGAATGTATCTTCGAGAATTTCGGATTTCCGGGCACGTGGCCCGAGGGCATTTTGGTCCTTTTCTCCGAGCGGTGTTGGGAAAGTCTATAATCTGAATTTTTTGAGAGTATTAGGATGAATTTTCATTGCTTTGCCGTTATGTGGTAGTTTCGGAGCGTTGTGCGTCTGTTGGAGTCATCGGAAGGGCTTGGAAGCAGGTATTGGGATTCCAGAGCGAGGTAAGTCTCCTTTCTAGCTTTGTGAGGGGGAATCGTACCCCTAGGTGAATTAATGCAATAAACGCTATTATCTTCGGGGATACATACACACGAGGTGACGGGAGCCGTGCGTAGCTACTATTATGCCATGTCCGGGTAGTCTAGGACCCACTAGCATGCCTTACGTGTTATACCTGTAATCCTGATTGAAATATTAAACTGCTAATATAATCGAAGACGTAATTGAATGTCTAAAAGAAAACTAGAGTTCATCTTGTTAATCTTCTAAAAAGAGAATTTATCTCTCTATGGATATTTGTGTACCTGGACTAGGTTGTATCGTGGAATATCATTAAACTTGACAAATGAGTTTCAAAAACAAATGATTTCAAAACCTATATTTCATGTTTCTTTTAATAAGGATTTTACCACTTTCCTGAGAAAACTGTTTTCTTGATAAAATACGGATTTAATATGTGGATATGTGTAACTTTGGGTGCCTGAGTCGCTTGAGTGATTCGCGAGCAGGAAGATCCTGTATTTGTGTGTGTATTCATATGAGCACCTGAGTCACTGGTATGATTCGCGAGCAGGCTAGCCGTAATATTTTAACGGCGCCGCATGATTGATTCGCGAGCAGGGCAGATAGATGCATCTATGGTTCGAGCCGTTCGACCCTTCGGCAGTGCACATTTTATTATTGTTGGTTCGCGCCATTCGACCCTCAGCATTGCTTGCGCATGATATTTACTGCGTAGTTGCTATGATTTTGCCTGATTACTGGCCTGAAATATTAGGTTGTCAATTGAATGACAGAGATTTAAAGTTATCAAAAAGATTTTGGAAGAAGTTGTTCCTTCCCGTCGATAAATTGTCATTTGATTAAATCACCATGTTGATTAATTGTTATTAATATGACGAAGATATAAAGTGTTAAACGTGAACGGAGTCGAAAATATTTATTCCTGATTTTAATGAACTGCCTATGATAATCATGCTTAGTGTCACTCTTAAATATTTTAAATTGACCTTTAGTAAGTGTCTAATTTGACCTCTCGTCAGTACCTCTATGAGGTTAGGCGGGTGACGTACTAAGTACACGTTGTTTTTGTACTCATGCTACATTTGTTGTACATTTTTATTGCACATTTACTTTCATAGCAATGTGGAAGATTCAGAGACTTAGGCGAGTTGCATCATCCGGAGGAGATCCGCAGCTGACAGTGTCTCCTTCGTGCTGTATCTATTTCATTTAAATTTCCTTGTCCAGTTGTATTTCGGACAGGCGTGTAATGATTTTTGAATTCTTAGAAATTGCTCATTTACTTGTGACACCAGATTCTAGGATATGTATTAGGATATAAATGCTTAAGTGTAATCTTTAAACCATTGTTTTAATTAACAGACTTTTATTTTGTTATTGTGTAATGAAGTGAAAGGAAGTGTTTTCATAAATGTTTTAAAACGGAAAGTTATTTCAATTAATTAATATTTTGGCTTGCCTGACCTTGATGTCCGGCGCCATCACGACTTTAGGCATTTTTGGTCGTGACAGGAAAAGAAAAAGCAGTGAGGAAGCCCCGCAAGCCTGATAAGTACAAATTACCAGATGTTAACCACATAATTTCTCCATAAAAACATACAAATTATCATATTTCCTTCATATTCTTAACTTTATTTTTCAGGAATAATTATAGAAGAATTGTTGTGTGCAACATCAAAAAAATAAAAACAAATATTCAAGAAAAATACAACAAAGAAGTGTAAGATCGAGCGATGATTCATTACTGCCGTAACAATGCACCAAGTCTCGATTTGCCATGATGAAATCGATGAAATCTAAACTTAGAATGGCAGAATTCTCATCTCTGCAAATTCAAAATCTATATTTTTCATGAAATCTAGCACCAAATCGAGAATTCGAATTCTCATATCTGCAAATGCAAAATCTAGATTTGCCATGGAAATCTAGCATCAAATCAAGAAGTCATCATGAAATTTTCTTATATAAGATGATGTTGCCCGATCAGAAGGAAGGACATAAAGAGAAATCTTAGAGCTAGAAGTCTGAATTCCAATTCTTAATAAGCTTCTCTGTTTTATTTCTTTCACTAGTATCGAGTTATCTTTTCTTTTAAATCACAATAGTGGTTTAGTTGTTATTTCTAAATAAATTCCAGTATAGGTAATTACTCTAGTTCCTGCTTTTAATTAAATAGGGGGAATTATTCTTCTCGAATATTTCTTTCTATTTTCTTATCTAATGGACAAGAATATTTCCATTATTAGTGCTAATTCTAATATGGAGTAACTTTTCTTGTGTTGAGAGAAAGATGGATCTTAATATTTCTATATAATAGTAGATATTATTACTCAAATTCACAAGCTTGAGCTAAAATTTATTTAAATTTTATCTGCTTTTACAGTTAGACGTTATTTAATTTATTAACATCTATCTATCTTGTACTACATATTAACTATTTATTAATTCTGTAATCGAGAGAGGCGGAAGAAATAATATAGTTAAGTTTAGTATTGATATATGTTAATATTTATTCAGTAACATCTATCTCTTTTATGTTATAATTAATTTTACATTTATTTGTAATCGAGAGAGGCAAATAGTATAATAATAAGTTATAACAAGTAGTGTAACCGAAAGGGACTTACTAATAAGAGCATGTTTTAGTTCAATCATATATTTCTGGTTCTTTAGTATTACTATTTTGAAGATTAATTTGTATAACCGAGAGGAGTTCAATTAATTATTCAACTTGAGTGATAATATATATTTGTAATCGTGAGAGGCATTTATACATTTTTGAGAAATAGAAATTGAGGAATAATAATTCTACTATATAATAAAAATATTAACTGAAGTCAAGATCCCAACACCTTTTAATTATATTTGTGAAAAACAAAATATTTTCTATTGCTCTATTCATGCATTTTTAGTTAGTTAACTTAAAACTCAACTCTTTCTGATTTTCTCAAATAGTAATTAAAACAAGAAAATTCAGTAGAATAGATAAACCAATCTCTGTGGGTTCGACATCTTTCTATATTATTATTTGACAGAGTACGAGTTAAAATTTTATATACGCTAGACATTCGTCAAATTTTTGGGGCCGTTGTCGGGGATTTGCTAAAGTCTACTGCAGATTAATTGTTTTACTACTAATTTGAGACTTTTTTTATTGTCTAATTATTTTAACTTTTCTGCAGAAATTTCAGAAAGTGTATGACCCGTTCCTCTTCTAAAGAACTAGTCAAATACAATCCTGAAATTGAAAAATCCTTGCGGTTGTTGCGAAAAGAACAAACCTGACAATCTCAAATTTTCACATCAGAGGAAATGGAGAACGAAGAACTCAATAACCAACTTCCACCACATCAAGCAGAAGAACAGTTTGATGAGGTGGCACCACGACGTGATAGAATACTCCGTGATTATCCAGGGCCAGATCATTTTGAAGGAGAATCAAGTGTGAAGAGACCACCAATTGCAGCAAACAACTTTGAAATCTGCACAAGCTTGATTCAAACCATTCAACAGTCATGTCAGTTTACTGGGGAAGCGAGTGAAGATCCTCACACCCATTTAATTGATTTTCTTGAATTAGTTGAAACTTGCAGGTATAATGGAGTCACAACAGATGCTATCAGGCTGCGACTTTTTTCTTTTTCATTAAAAGGTGAAGCCAAAACATGGTTGCGAAGTCTACCAAGAGGTTCCATTACAACATGGGACCAAATGACCCAAAAATTTCTAAATAAATATTTTTCACCTGCAAAAACAATTAAAATGAAGCAAGAGATCAATAATTTTATGCAGACACATACTGAATCTGTATACCATGAATGGGAAAGATTAGCAACAATGTTAAGAAAATGCCCACATCATAGTATCCAAGATCCTGATATATTATATATTTTCTATCATGGTCTTAAACCCTCTGCTAGAAATGCAATTGATACAGCATTAGGAGGATCAATAATGGGAAAAACTACTGCAGAAGCAATGCAATTGCTTAATGAAATTTCGGAAAATGTTATTCAATGGCCTTCAGACAGAATGATTATAAAAAAAACGGCAGGAGTAAATCAAGTTGAGCTTTGAATTCATTAACACAACAAATTGCGACCTTAACACAAAAAGTTGAGACCTTTCAGATAGGTGCTCACACATCATCCCAACTTGAGAATTGTGATGTTTGTCAAGGTAATCATCCGAATCATGAATGTCAAGCTTCAACACAAAATGAGGAACATGTAAATGTGATTGGTTATAGAAATAATTACTCATTCAGTAGTCCCATGTCACAAAAACATCCAGGATATCAATGGAGTAATCCTAATGGCGCTGAAAATCCTCAAAGATTTTTTAATCAAAAGCAGAAGGTACAGGGACCACCCGGTTTTCAAAATCAAAATAGAGGGTTGTCACGACCCAAAATCTACAAGTCGTGATGGCGCCGGACACCACTGTCAGGCAAGCCAACCCTTTAGTTAGTTGAAATAACTTTCCGGTTTTTGACATTTATGAAAAATATTTCCTTCCACTTTATTACATATCAACCAAATAAAAACCTGTTAATTAAAAACAATGGTTTAAAGATTTCACTTAATCATTATATCCCAATACATACCCCAGAACCCGGTGTCACAATTACATGAGCAATTTCTAGGAATTCAAAAATCATTACAAGCCTGTCCGAAATACAACTGGACGAGGAAATTTAAATGAAATAGAAACAGTGCGAAGGAGACTCTGTCAGCTACGGATCGCCTCCGAATGATGCAGCTCGTCTAAGTCTCCGAATCCTCCACATTGCTATGAAAGTACCTGTGCAATAAAAATGCACAACAAGTGTAGCATGAGTACAAAAATAACGTATACTCAGTAAGTCGCCCGCGTAACCTCAAAGAGGTAGTGACGAGATGTTGACTTGACACTCACTAGGGTCCAACAATATAATATATGACAGAATATGATGAAGTACAGTAGACATGTAGGATAGTGAGCAGCGAATACGTATCAAGTACAGAAATCCAGGTAACTACTGAGAATAAACAACAATGTACACTTTCTTTTTTCCAAGTACATGTCAAGCCATATCAATAAAATAGTACCAAATAGTCATGCGCACACAAGGATAAGACAATGTGCTGACCCAAAATGTTCATCTTGTATAATTTAGCAGAAACTGTGTTTCAAGGCCCCAAAAGCCTCCATTAATCTCACCTCCATATGCGTGCGTAGCCGGGAAGCTTTTATGTGAAAACTTGATGAAAAGTTGATTTCATAATGATTAATTGATTAAAGTTGACTTTGGTCAACATTTCTGGTAAACGGACCCGGACCCGTGATTTGACGGTCCCGGAGGGTCTGTAGAAAAATATGGGATTTGGGAATATGCCCGGAATCGAATTCCGAGGTCCCAAGCCCGAGAAATGAATTTTTAAAGAAAATTATTTTCTGAAAATAATAAAGACTTTTGAAAATGATAATTAATGTGAAAATCGTGTTGCCGGGCCCGTATTATAGTTTCAGATCCCGGAACAGGTTGAATATATGTTATGTGAGTTATCTGTGAAATTTGGTGTAAAACGGACTTGAAATGTCGAGTTTCGGATCAAAATCGGAATAATTAAGCCTTATGAAGTTTTGAGAAAATTCTAGGAGATTTGAGGTTTAATTCCTTGTTTTTGAAGATATTTTGGTGATTTAAATGCTTGAATAAGTCCGTAGGATGATTTGGGAGTCGTGTGTGCTTTTGTTTTGGAGACTCGAGGGCTCGGGTGAGTTTCGGGTAGTTAACGAGGTGTATAAAGTAGAAAAATCTGGTGTTTTTAATGTTCTGTTGGTGTCTGGTGTAACACCCTTCGCGAACGCGGCCAAGGGCCCGCGAACGCGAAGGGTAATCATCTTGGCCTGGGTTTTTACTCTACGCGAACGCGTAGAGGGAGACACGAACGCGGAGCACTGGACAGTGCTTCTACGCGAATGCGTCCCCAGGGGTGCGAACCCGTAGTGTTAGTCTGGGGGGCTGGGTAGGTTGTTCTTCACGAACGTGGACCTAGGCTCGCGAACGCATAGGTCAGGACTGCCAACCCTTCGCGAACGCGGCCATGGGCTCGCGAACGCGAAGGGTAATTTTTGCCCAGTGATTTTTAAAGCTTAAAAACAGAATGCATTCGGGATTTCCTCATTTCCATCACTCTCTTCTTCCTCAAACCCCCATTGACGACCGCCAAGATAATTGTCCTCCATAACCACTTGGGTAAGTGACTTCAACTCCAATTTCTTCCATTTTTCCTTCATCAACACTAGAATTTAGGCCTAGAATCCTAAAAACAAAGTAGAAATTAGGGGATTTGGGTAGAGTTAGGGATTATGGGACTTTGGGGAATTCAACCTCAATTTGGGGTCGGATTTCAAAACAAATCATATATTTGAACTCGTGGGGGTATGGGTGATCGGGTTTTGGTCCGAGCCTCGTGTTTGGACCAAGCGGGCCCGGGGTCGAATTTTGGTATTTTTGGAAGAATGCTTGGAAATGGGTAATTAGGTTATGGAATTGATTTATTGTGTAATTATTGATATACCTGAGTTAATTATGTCTAGACAATACCATTCCGGAGTTGAATTCTAAAGGAAAGGCGGTGTTAGAGGCTTGATTGCTATTTTTGGACCTGAGGTAAGTGTCTTGCCTAACTTTGGTGAGGGAATAGGTATCGCATGCTATGTGCTAAGTGTTTATCATGTCCAATGCATAGGTGAGGTGACGAGTACCTATGCATTGTGTGTCAAGCATGCCCGTGAGTCCATTTTTGATGAAATTCTTGTCCTTACTTCCATATCCTTTGTATTATGAATTTATCTCTACTTGGAAGTTGATTGTTGTTGAAAATCCTCGTTGATGAACTCGTGATGTAATGGTCCTATTGATGAACCAACTATAAAGGATATACTTGAAAAGGTTGGTTATAGCTAAGACCCTTGCCGGGCAATTTGTTGTGATAATGACTGATATTTTCCCCTTGCGGGTTATCATGATTTGTGATTCCACTATGCTGCATTCCTTGCCATTTTGATAATTGTCATTGCATTGGTGAGGAAGAGTGTAAAGCACGAAGGGTGATTCCGTGCCATGATTTATATTGATTACATCATACATCGCATAGTGAGGAAGAGAGTAAAAGAACGAAGGGTGATGCCGTACCATGATTTACATTGATTACATCATACATTGCATAGTGAGGAAGAGAGTAAAAGCATGAAGGGTGATGCCGTGCCATGATTTACATTTAAAAGCACGAAGGTTGATGCCGTGCCATTATTGCATTACCATACATGATACATTGCATTGTGAGGAAGAGAGTAAAAGCACGAAGGGTGATGCCATGCCATTTATTACATTTCTGGCATCATATTTGTTTCATTAGCATGTTTCTGATAAATTGCCTTCTTGTCTGTTCCTATGTGCTTAATTAACTGCTCTATTTCACCTGTTACCCCATTGTCTGTTCCCGTATTCCCCTACGTAATTGTTTATCTATTGCCTTGTTGTTCCATGATATATGTTGTAGAATATGACAGGTTAACGTTTGTTGTCAAGTCTAGCCTCGTCACTACTTCGGCCGAGGTTAGGCTCGGCACTTACTCAGTACATGGGGTCGGTTGTACTGATGCTACACTGCACATCTTATTGTTGTGCAGATCCCGCACCTGGACCCAGTGGTCAGCGTTGAGGGAGTCTCCTTCAGTTCACCTTAGAGGCTTCAAGGTATACCCGCTGGCGTTCGTGGGCCTTGGCGTCTCTCCTATCCCTAGTTCTTCACTTCTGTCTTGTTTTCTTCTAGTTTTTCGGAGACATTCATGTATGTCTTTTCAGACTTTGTATTTAGCATTCCTATAGACAGTTCGTGAGTTTGTGACTCCAGGTTTTGGGAGATTATTGCGACGTTGTATTATGTTGTCTTTACTTAGCTTTAAACCTTATTTATTTCCGCTGTTAAGTTGTAAACTATTTTTAGCTTATTATGTTAATTCGGTGTTATCATGTTAGTTTAACTTTACATGTTGGCTTGTCTAGCGGGTTCAACGTTAGACGCCATCACGGCCCGATGGTGGAATTTCGGGGCGTGACAGACAACCGGCCAGAGTCGAAGGAATATCTAATCACTAAATAGTCGTAAAGCTTTCCCCGCTCGCGAATCATACCTGCGACTCGGGTGCTGACACATTTATACCAAATTACCATAAAGCTTCCCTCGATCGCGAATCATACCTACGATTCGAGTGCTGACACACTTATACTGAATATTATAAAGCTTCCCCCGCTCGCGAATCATACCTGCGACTCGGGTGCTGATACATTTATACCAAATTACTATAAAGCTTCCCTCGATCGCGAATCATACCTACGATTCGAGTGCTGACACATTTCCACACATTAAATCCATATTTTATTAAGAAAATAGTTTTCTCAGGGAAGTGGTAGAATCCTTATTAAAAGAAACATGAAACATAGGTTTTGAAATCATTTGTTTTTGAAAGTCATTTGTCAAGTTTAATGATATTCCACGATACAACATAGTCCAGGTACACAAATATCCATAGGGAGATAAATTCTCTTTTTAGAAGATTAACAAGATGAACTCTAGTTTTCTTTTAGATATTCAATACGTCTTCAATTATATTAGCAGTTTAATATTACAGGCATGATTACAGGTATAACACGTAAGGCATGCTAGTGGGTCCTAGACTACCCGGACATGACATAATAGTAGCTACGCACAGACTCCCATCATCTCGTGCGTACGTATCCCCCCAAATATAATAGCACGTATTGAATTAATTCACCTAGGGGGACGATTCCCCCTCACAAAGTTAGAAAGGAGACTTACCTCGCTCCGAAGTGCCAACACCGGCTTCCAAGCCCTTCCGATGACTCCAGCAGACGCATAACGCTCTAAAACTACCACATAACGGCAAAGCAATGAAAATTCATCCTAATACTCACAACAATTCAGATTATATACTTTCTCAACCCTGATCGGAGAAATGACCGAAATTCCCTTGGGCCCATGTGCCCGGAAATCTGAAATTCTCGAAGATACATGCTACCCATAGCTCTACTAGTTCAATCATGCAATTTACTCTACATTCCGCACTCAAATTCATGGCTAAATTCCAAATTTACATTTCCTAGGTTTTTCTTCAAAAACCCCAATTTTCCCCACAATTCCCAAATCAAATTTATGCATAAATCTTGTATTTAACCTTAGAAACGAGTAGAAACAACTTACCTCTGATCCCTGATGAAATCTCCCTTGAAAAGATCTCCAAAATCGTCCACAGCATATGAAAAATGGGTGAGAAATGACAAAAACCCGTCGTTAAACATTCTGCCCAGGTCTCCTTTCGCACCTGCGGTCTAATAGCCGCTCATGCGGCTCCGCACCTGCGGAAATTCCATCGTAGGTGCGGCTCTGAATCGACCCAGCAAAATCCCGCTCCTACGACCCACTCTTCGCACCTGCGACCAAACTTCCGCACCTGCGGTCCCCTCAGATCCAGCCCCAAATCTCGCACCTGCGACGCCCTTAGCCGCACCTGCAGCTCTGCACTTGCGTTCAAAGCCTCGCAGGTGCGATTACACCCGATGACAACAACCTTCAGTCCCTTTTCCAACTTCAACTTTGATCCATTAACCACCTGAAATCCACCTGAGGCCCCCGGGACCCCGTCCAGTCATACCAACCTATCCCAAAACATAATACGGACTTTCTCGAAGCCCCAAATCACATCAAATAACATTGAAATGACGAATCGCTCATCAATCCAAATCCTTAAGAACTTGAAATTCCAAACTTCCACATTCGATGCGTCAAATCACCTCCGATTGACCCCAAATTTTGCTCACAAGTCATATCCAATATTACGGACCTGCTCCAACTTCTAGAATCTCACTCCGACCACGATATCAAAATTCCCACTTCCGGTCGGATTTCTCAAAAACCTTCAAATTTCTATCTTTAGCCAAATGACCCCAAAATGACTTACGGACATCCAAATTCGCTTCCGATCGCGCTCCCAATTCCAAAATCACCTTACGGAGCTATTCCCACTCGGAATCCCAAATGGATATCAACCTCACTGATATGCACTCCAAGCCCAAATTCATGAAATCCTTCTAAAATGCTAACTTCCACAATATACGCCGAAGTGGTCCCGAGTTATCCAAACCCCGAGCCGGACATACGCCCAAGTCCGAAATCATCATACGAACCTGCTAGAACCTTCAAAGCTTGATTCGGAGGTCGTTTACTCAAAATTTCAATCTTAGTTGATTTCTCCAACTTAAGGCTTCTGAAGTGAGAATTTTCTTTCCAAATCAATTCTATACTTCCTGGATTTCAATTCCGACCACGCCCACGGGTCATAATACCTGAAACGAAGCTTCTCGCGACTTCAAACCACTGAACAATGCGCTAGAACTCAAAACGACCGGTCGGGTCGTTACAAGGGCAACAAAGTTTTCAACAATATCAGTAGCACGCTCAAAGAGCTCATCAACAAAGCCATGAAGACTTGATGTACAAATTCATTAAAGCTACTGACGAGAAGGTTGAAAGTCAATATTCAACTATCAAGAATTTGGAAATTCAGGTAATCCAATTAGCAACCCTCATGTCTGGACAAATTCAAGGTGCTCTACCAAGCAACACTGAGAAAAACCCAAAAGAACACCTCAAAGCCATCTCTCTACAGTCAGGTAAATCTGTTGATTATCCATATGTAGATAGAGAAGGAAATCCACAAGAAGTGGAAAAGGTAAATGAAGGTGAGAATAAAAGAGAATCTAAGTTTCCAAAAGAACAAAAGAATAAAGGAAAATATGTACAAGAAAATAAATTGATAACAAATCCTCACTCTGTACCTCTCCCTTTTCCCCAAAAGATGAAAAGAGAAAATCTTGACAAAGAGTTTTCAAAGTTTCTAGATATTTTGAAGCAACTTTACATTAACATACCTTTCACAGATGCTTTGACACAAATGCTTTCATATGCTAAATTTCTCAAAGAAATTTTGTCAAGTAAAAGAAAATTGGAAGAAGTTTCAGTGGTTAAACTTACAGAAAAATGTAGTGGTATACTTCAAAATAAGCTCCCACAGAAACTTGGTGATCCAGGAATTTTTACAATTCCTTGTACCGTGGGAGGTACTCACTTTGAAAAGGCGTTATGTGATTCAGGTGCCTCAATAAATCTAATGCCTTTTTTAATTTTCAGGAAATTAAAACTTGGTGAAATGAAAGATACTGGTGTGTCTCTTTAATTAGACGACCAAAGTACTAAGAGAAAAAAATGAATTATTGAAAATATCCTTGTTAGAGTTGACAAAATTGTATTCCCAGTAGATTTTATAGTGCTTGAAATAGAAGAAAATACTAAACCATTTATTTTAGGTAGACCATTTCTCGCAACAGGGAGAGCAATTATTGATGTTCATTAAGGACAATTAATATTGCGAGTTGATGAGGAAAGAATGATTTTTGACATGCAGAAAATGATGAAATTTCCTGGGGATGAGTCATCATTATCTTGTTTTCATATTGACTTACTAGATGACCTTGTAGATGAATACAAATATAATCAGTTAATTACTGATTCATTGGAGAGATGTTTGGCTAGGTCAGGTACCATAAGTGATGATAACCCCGTAATTAGAGAACAAGCTGAAATACTAGAAAAAGAGTCAGAAAATGAGAAAGTCTCACAAGAAGGAGCTCAATTAAAAATTGAACTCAAAGAACTTCCTTCTCATTTAAAATATGTGTTTCTTGAACCTGAATTATTTCCAGTAATCATTTCATCTTCTTTGACTATAGAGTTGGAAAGCAAACTGATTGGAGTTCTGAGAAAACACAAAAGAGCCTTGGAGTGGACTATAACTGACATCAAAGGAATCAATCCAACTATTTGTATGTATAAGATTCTTATGGAGAATGATTATAAAGCAATAGTTCTACCCCAAAGGAGACTGAACCCAGCAATGTAAGAAGTCGTCAAGAAAGAAGTGGTGAAACTTCTAGAAGCAGGTATCATTTATCTAATATCTGACAGTCCTTGGGTAAGTCCTGTATAGGTAGTACAAAAGAAAGGAGGTATGACAGTAATAAAAAATGAAAATAATAAACTCATACCTACTAGAAAAGTCACAGGATGGAGAGTATGTATTGATTACAGACGACTTAATGATGCCACAAGGAAAGATCATTCTCCTTTACCTTTTATTGATCAAATGCTTGAAAGAGTTGCAGGCCATAGTTTTTATTATTTTCTTGACGGATATTCTGGGTATAATCAGATACCAATTTCTCCAGAAGATCAAGAGAAAACCACATTCACATGCCCCCAAGGTACGTATGCTTACCGAAGAATGCCATTTGGACTATGCAATGCTCCTGCTACATTTCAGCGTTGCATGTCGGCAATTTTCTCAAACATGACTGAAAAGTTTCTTGAAATTTTTATGGATGATTTCACACTTTTTGGTAAGACATTTGAAGATTGTCTCTATCATTTGATTTTGGTGCTTAAAAGATGTGAAGAGACAAATTTGGTTGTTAATTGGAAAAAATGTCACTTCATGGTAACATAGGGAATTGTTTTAGGACATAGAATTTCTACTAAAGGGATAGAAGTTGATAAGGCAAAAATTGATCTTATAGCAGGATTACCTCCTCCTACCACTGTTAAGGCATTAGAAGTTTCTTAGAGCATGCAGGTATTTATAGAATTTTTATAAAAGATTTTTTAAAAATTTCAAAACCTCTGACTAACCTACCGATGAAAGATGTGAAGTTTGAATTTTCAGATAATTGCAGGAAAGCATTTGAGATTCTCAAGAAAAAATTGACTAATGCCCCCCTTGTTGTTTCTCCTGATTGGAGTGAACCATTTGAAATAATGTGTGATGCAAGTGATTTAGCAGATGGAGCAATATTGGGACAAAAGAGAGACAAGATTTTCAGGCCAATTTACTACGCCAGTAGAACCCTCAATGAAGCTCAAAATAATTATGCCACAACTGAGAAGGAGCTACTTGCAGTAGTATTTGCATTTGAAAATTTGCGTTCCTATTTGATAGGAACAAAGGTTACAATTTATACTGATCATGCAGCTTTAAAGTACCTCTTAGCAAAGAAAGATGCTAGACCTAGATTGCTAAGATGGATACTCCTTTTGCAAGAATTTGATATTAAAATAAAAGATCGAAAAGGTTCTGAGAATCAGGTAGCTGATCATTTGTCTTGTTTGGAAAACCTCCTACTGAGATTAAGGATATCAAAGAGGAATTTCCCGATGAACATATATTCTTAGTCACAATCGTTATAAAACGACCACCTTGGTTTGCTGATATTGCCAACTACTTGGATGGAGGATGGATTCCAAAAGATTTTTCTTATGAACAAAAGAAAAAACTTAAAAAAGAAGCAAGACATTATTACTGGGAAGATCCTTACTTGTTTAAATTTTGTGCAGATGACATAATCAGGATATGTGTGCCGGAGACATAAATGAATAACATCTTAAGTCACTGCCATGATGGGGCTGTAGGAGGACATTATGGAGGAAGAAAGACAACAGCTAAAGTACTTGAAGTTGGATTTTTCTGGTCGTGGCCTACTCTATTCAGAGATGCAAGAAATTATGTCGCCACTTGCGATAAATGCTAATCTACGAGTTCAAACAACTTTCAACTGTACTCATATTCAACTATTGAGAACTGAAATCATAATATTTTCTAATCCCAAGTGTATCTCACTGAATGAAGAGAGATAACCATATATCACATAATATATAGATATATGATCAAAGAAGAGCATAGATAAAAAAAAAAACGCTCACTCTCAACATAGAAGTACCTCAGGATACTGGAAATAACCATAAGCTTGACTATCTTGTGGTTCTCCATTAATATAGAAGTCTCTCAAAATTTCTCCAGATCTACTAACAAGGTACTGCAAGATAATAGGTCACAAATATCCAGACCACCTATGCTCAAAATGTAAGGGAGAAGATAACATTGTTCCAGAAGTACAACTGGAATAAAAAAGAAGAAGAAGACAAAGCTATGACGGACAAGATAAAAAGAAGACAAAAACAGCAGACATCTTTTCTGGTCACTACCATGCTTTTCTGCTTCAATCAGTTACCCTAACAGCGCCTCAACTCTGTTTACTCCCCTAAACGGCTTCCTTGCCTACTGGTTTCAACCTTAGGATGGCATAGTCTGGGCTTACCTACAAAAATGGATGAAATGCCTCTTAACTCTATTTTTTTTGTGTGAAATATTTGATGTTTGGGGCATTGATTTTATGGGTCCTTTTCCTCCTTCAAACAGCTATGAATATACTTTGGTAACTATTGACTATGTTTCAAAATGGGTAGAAGCAATTGTTACTAGAAAAAATGATGCTCATATTGTTTGTGCTTTTCTCAAGAAAAATATTTTTTCTAGATTTGGAACTCCACGAGTTATAATAAGTGATCAAGGAACTCATTTTATAAATAGACAATTCGCTAGTTTATTGTCAAGATATGGAGTAACTCATAAAACTGGAACTCCATATCATGCTCAAACAATCGGGCAAGTTGAAGTATCCAATAGACAATTAAAAAGAATTTTAGAAAATACCGTTGGTTCTTCTCGAAAAAATTGGTCGTTAAAGTTAGATGATGCTTTATGGGCATATAGAAGTGCTTTCAAAACTCCCATAGGCACATATCCTTATAGACTAGTTGTTGGAAAAACTTGTTATTTACCTGTGGAATTAGAACATAAAGCATATTGGCCTATAAAATTGTTGAATCTAAGCTTGCCAGATGCAGGTAAAAATCGTCTATTGCAGCTTGATGAGTTGGAAGAGTTCAGACTTACAACATAGAAAATGCTATTGTACAAGGAAAATACAAAAAAATGACATGACAAGCTCATCCGCCACAAAGATTTTAAATTTGGAGATCAAGTTCTGTTGTACAATAGCCGATTGAGATTATTTCCAGAAAAGTTTAAGTCACGTTGGACAGGACCATACACAATAACAGGAGTGACCCCCTATGGTGCCATTGAAGTACAACATACAGATGGGGGAGACAAATTCAAAGTAAACAGTCATCGTTTGAAGTCTTATATCAGCAAATTCTTTGACAAACAGGCTTCAACAATCCTTTTTGTCTAATTTTTAAAATAAGTGGAGCTGACGACGTTAAACTCAGAACTATTTTCTTTCCCTCTCTTTAATCTTTTAAGTAATTATTAGTAGTAACATATAATATTTCCTTTTTAGTAAATAATATAATAAAATTAGTTTTATTTCTTATATAAAAAAAAGTAAAAAAAAAATAACAGTTGCATGTTTGTATTATGTTATATATATGTGTGTATGTAGTAATAAAGAAGCACTCCCATGATTTTGACAATAAAAATTTTCTCTTATCATGAAAAAGAACATTTTCTTTGCCATAGTCTTTTCTTTGTTATATGAGAGAAACCTTGAGAAGCCAAGAAAAAGGAAATACCAGAATGGAAAAAAACCAGGGATGCTCCTTTATCTTCTTTTACTTCTAATTTATTTGTCATGAGGACATGACATTATTTAAGCTTGGGGGTAGAGGAATATGTTTGTTATATACACTGAACACCAACCCAATCTCGACGGAAAAAAAGAATGTATTTGAATTAATCATATATTCATTCTTACGCGTTTCTTTTAAGTTTTTTTTTCCGGTTAAATATAAAAAGAACGTATATTTTACAACTGAAAAATGTGTTTTTAGTAAAATTATAAAAAAATTGAAAAAAATAAAAAAAATAAAATTTGAGTTGTCTTATTCTTAAGGCAACTTATTTCATGTACTTCCATGGATTTCTTGTTCAGTTCTTTGTCATTGTCGTAATATTTTGAACTGAACATTTTTTTTGGTCTTTTAGTTGTTTTAACTTGTTTTGGAAATAAGTTGGCTAAACTTGATTTGACTTAAAAAGCATGACACTTAAAAAAGACAATTTTGATTAAGTACCATTCACGGGTTTTATGATCACTTCTTTAAGCTCATACTTACTTATTGGTGATTGAAATTATAGCTTTCGTTGGCCCAAGTGTTTGCTGTTAGCTTATATTGTCTAGTTCTCATGCTTATCTGAAAATCTAGAACTTGCCTTGAATGTGGATTGAGGCGAAACTCTAGGTAGATCTTTGAGTTAAGAAATGAACGTAGGCCTTCCTTGTTGAGCCATTGCCTAAATTGACCTACCTTAATAATTTTTATCCCTAGTTAGCCTAGTTGAGCCTAAATAAATTATCTCTTATTTTGTTGGTCGCCAAGCTTTAACCCTTAGCCTGTTTGTTGTTATGACTTGTTCTTTGTTCACCCAATTCCATTTTGGGCACTTTAAGAGTTGATCTGAATGTATAAATCTAGGCGTGAGGTGTAATTGTGAAAATAATTGGTGAAAGAATAATTGTTTGAGGTTGTCGATCTTTTGAGATGTTGTCATGAGAAAAAAAAAATGTTGCTTCCGAATTTCAAAAAAAAAAAGAGAGAGAGAATAGCAACAAATAAAAGTTGGCAACTCCAATTAAAGAAAATAAAAAATTAAAAGGGATGAAACAAAACAGAGGTTTTGTTGTTTAAATGAGATGAAAGGCAATTGTACATAAGAGATAAAATAAATGTGTAGTGCCAATAGGGAATTTGAGTCACTATTATCTACATGTATCATACCCATCCCTAAGCCTACTCTGTCAAAACTTCTCATGATTTCACTTAAAATGTTTATTTATTATGCTCATTTATTTTCTTTGATCGAGGACGAGTAAAAGTTTAAGTATGGGAGAATTTGATAAGTACAATTTACCAGATGTTAACCACATAATTTCTCTCATAAAAACATACAAATTATCATATTTTCTTCATATTCTTAACTTTATTTTGCAGGAATAATTATAGAAGAATTGTTGTATGCAACATGAAAAAAAGAAAAATAAATATTCAAGAAAAATACAACAAAGAAGTGTAAGATCGAGCGATGATTCATTACTGCCGTAACAATGCACCAACTCTCGATTTTCCATGATGAAATCTAAACTTAGAATGACAGAATTCTCATCTCTGCAAATTCAAAATCTAGATTTGCCATGAAAATCTAGCACCAAATCGAGAATTCGAATTCTCATATCTGCAAATGCAAAATCTAGATTTGCCATGGAAATCTAGCATCAAATCGAGAAGTCATCATGAAATTTTCTTATATAAGAAGTTGTTGCCCGATCAGAAGGAAGGACAGTAAAGAGAAAGCTTAGAGCTAGAAGCCTGAATTCCAATTCTTAATAAGCTTCTCTGTATTATTTCTTTCACTAGTATCGAGTTATCTTTTCTTTTAAATCACAATACTGGTTTAGTTGTTATTTCTAAATAAATTCCCAGTGTAGGAAATTACTCTAGTTCCTGCTTTTAATTAAATAGGGGAAATTATTCTTCTCGAATATTTCTACCCCCGTTGGAATCACCAGTTATCTAAGAGGCTTGGTGACCGAGGAGGAACAAACCGTGATGAATGCTATGAGGGCCATTTTCCTGTTTAATAAGGCTCAACATGCCCTGAATCGGATAACTTCGAGAATCTCTTCCTTATTTCTTTCAAACTTTGAATTGTAAGTTATTATAACATCTTCTTCCTTACTTGCAGGCTTCGGTATTGCATCACGAAGCCTTCCTGAGAATTCGGCAGGAGTGTGAGGCTGAGGTTCAGGGCCTCACCGAAAAAAGCGATACCTATAGGCTTGTCAGTGAGAAGCTTCAGGCTGATTTGGTTGTGGCTCGGGATGAGCACACCGATATGGCCGAGCAGGTATTCCGAGTACTTCATGATAGTGAAGAGAGTTGGAGATAACGACTAACGATCCGATCCTGTGGGTCCGCCAGAGGCTCGAGCAGATTGGATGGCTCCAAAAGCAGGTGGACCAGGTGCAGGCCGAGGCTGAAGCATTCAAGAAGAACATGGATATCCTAGCCTCGAAAAAGGAGACCATCCAAGAACAATTGGATTCGGCCGAGTCTCAGATCCAAGCTGCAAAAGAGAAAGCCTCGGTGCAAGCCGAGAAAATTAAGGAGCTTCAGTCTCAGCTTGATTTGGCCCTTTCCGATAAAGCAAGCTTAGATAACAAGCTCGAAGCAGCCAAATCTGAGGTGGTTGTGGCCGGCATCAAAGCGGATGAAAAAATGGCTCATTTAAGGTTGACGTCGAGGCAATCCATGCCAAGGCTTAGAGCATGATAGACCATGAAAAATGGCAAGCTCGGAGGGAATCCCTCAAGGACGCTCAAGCCCAGGGTTTTGATATCATGGCCGAGGTCGATAATAAAAAAACATAAGAAACCCGGGCCCGGAAGCTGGCCTTTCCTAAGGTGGACTCCGATAGCCTAAGTGAATCTGAAGATGGGGAAGTGCCCGAGGATGGAGATGCGACCTCCGATGAAAACCAGTATCGAGGTATATATGCACCACAATAAGTCGAAGGCCTAGTGTCACAGAGACCCTACTCCGAACGAGACTGGATGGAATTATCAGAGGGTCGATGGGAGGCTCGTAATCATGGTAAGTTTCTACCTCGACTTGGTTCTTGTTCTGGCCTCTTTTCAAACTCACTTATCTCTTTTTATTTTATAGGTCTCGGGAAAGATGTTGCAATCAGACCCCCTTCCAGTGATGAAGAAATGTTTCCCCAACCATCAAATCCAAAGCAGGCCAGGGAGAAAAAGAGAAAAAAGGCTCCGAGTCCCCCAGGCTCGGAAAAGAAAAAAATGGTGAGGAAGCCTCGCAAGCCCAAGGTGGACGTTGGTGTTATATCCTCGGACTCGATCCGTCGACTAAGGGTTGAGTCCAAAGAAGATGAAGAAGAATATAACTCCAAGTTAGTGGCCCGTGTGCGGTCCACTGCTTCAGTACAAAAGCCCTCCAAACTGGAGAAGGTTGATGAGGGAGCTTCAACCGAGGTCCCTGAGTCAGAAAGAGTAGAGACCACCCCGTCCCCTTATAAGACGGTAGAGAGAGACCGGGGGCGAGGCTTCCCGATCAGTGGAAGAGGTCCCTAGGGACGAGCTCGAGCTGGTTGATATTTCGGGATCCCCTCAGATTTCGGATACTATGATCCATGAGGCCACTATGCTGGAAAGTCGATCTTACGAGGGGCTTCAGGGGACGACCGATATCCATGGATTCTTCGACGGGGTTGAATCTGCTACCTTCGAGGATGTCACCGGATTCAGTAATTTACCGGTGCCGAAGAAGGTGCCTTCATCAGGCGCTACTGGATCTTCATCGAGCCCGAGACTGGTGGACCGATTCCCAACCCCGAGTGCTAACCCAGGCCGTTGGTGGAACATAGTGCTTACTGTCCCAAAGGTTGCTCGAGTATTCTCTCCCCCCGTTGGAATTAGCCAGTTATCGAAGAGGCTTGGTGACCGAGGAGGACCAAGCCGTGATGAATGCTATGGGGGCCACTTGCCTGTTTAATAAGGTTCAACATGCCCTGAATCGGGTAACTTCATGAATCTCTTCCTTATTTCTTTCAAACTTAAAATTGTAAGTTATTAACATTTTCTTCCTTATTTGCAAGCTTCAGTGTTGCATCACGAAGCCTTCCTCAAAATTCAGTAGGAGTGTGAGGCGAAGGTTCGAGCCTCATCGAGAAAAGTGATACCTATAGGCTTGTCAGTGAGAAGCTTCAGGCTGATTTGGTTGCGGCTCGGGATGAGCACACCAATTTGGTCGAGCAGGTATTCCGAGTACTTCATGATAGTGAAGATGAGTTGGAGATAACGACTAACGATCCAATCCTGCGGGTCTACCAGAGGCTCGAGCAGATTGGATGGCTCCAAAAGCAGGTGGACCAGGTGCAGGCTGAGGCTGAAGCATTCAAGAAGAACATGGATATCCTAGCCTCGAAAAAGGAGACCGTCCAAGCACAATTGGATTCGGTCAAGTCTCAGCTCCAAGCTACAAAAGAGAAAGCCTCGGTGTAAGCCGAGAAGATTAAGAAGCTTCAGTCTCAGCTTGATTTGGCCCTTTCTGATAAAGCAAGCTTAGAAAACAAGCTCGAAGCGGCCAAATCTGAGGTGGTCGCGGCCGTCATCAAAGCCGATGAAAAAGTGGACCATTTAAGGTCGACGTTGAGGCCATCCAGGCCAAGTATTAGAGCATGATAGACCATGAAAAATGGCAAGCTCAGAGGGAAGCCCTCGAGGACGCTCAAACCCAGGGTTTCGATATCATGGCCGAGGTCGAGAATGCCAAAGCATAAGAAACCCGGGCCCGAAAGCTGGCCTTTCTAGAGGAAGACTCTGATAGCCTAAGTGAATTTGAAGACAGGGAAGACCCCGAGGATGGAGATGCGACCTCCGATGAAGACCAAGCCTCTTAGGACTTAGTAATTTTTTTGTTCTTCTTTTTGCACTTTTTTAGAGGTTGTTTTGGCCGTTGTAAATTCTTTGGACTAGGACGATTTGGTCCTTGTAAAGAAAATCATTCTATATAAATATAAAGATTTCTTTTCCCTTTCGGCTCTTAAGTTTTTCCTTTGCTTTGTTACTATAATCACAAAGGTTGAAATGCCTTAGCATGAGACGATAAGGTCGTGTTCGAGGGTTCGAACAACCCTTGCAATTCTTAGAGATTTTAAGGCTTGATATTATCGAAGCTTTTCTCAAAGATTTCTTAAATTTGTAACTTTGTCGAGGGTAGCCTCTTAGAACCATTTGTGAAAGAATTTTTTCTTTTTTGAAGGCCTATTTCGTTACAGATTTCGGATGTCTCAGAGCCGTGTTAAATTGGTCGAGCCTTTAGTTCGGATATGCCTATTAGGCTCATTTTCCTATTTTATCCGGACTTGCCCGAGATAATAGTCCCCAAGTGGGATGGCTGTGGCCTTTAGAAATCGGGGAGTTGCCTATTAGGTTTTTTATCCCCAAGGCCCAATAACTTGGGATGTTTGAGTTGGACGATACTCCCGAGTAAGGGAGTGGTCGATCGTATTCCAGTTAAGTATTTCCCTTGGGATCATTATTGTTGGGAGTACGAAACTTTTTAAGAGATGTAAAGAGGAAAACTTTTAAACATCAGATGTTTGCAAGGAAAGTACTTCTCTTTATTCTTAATCAAACTAGTCATACATGCGTACATGTTTAAGCCAGGACTCGAACAATCTATGCGGGCACGGTTTGTTCTGACTGTTTGGCCCTTACAATAAATCATATCTATCGAGACCCTCCTTTTATGAAGTAGTTTCCTCACTAGAGTTGATATTCAAAGATAATGCATATCTGGGAGTAGCCCCTAGTATTCGAGGTTGATTGCAAAGGAACCTCAGATATTGTTGAATTGATCTTCAATGCCGATTCATAATCGGGCTTGATTATAAGTTGGCACGATTCATTGTTGCCTCATTAAAAAGCTCGCCAGAGAACCCATTTGGGACATAAACGGTCTAAGGGAAAAAGAGCACAACATGTGCTTTCACACCTAAAACTTCGTTTCGTCTGCCGAAAAATCCATCATTGATTCTTGTTGACCACCTGCAAGTGTTAGTCCGAGAATAAAAATGAAAATAGAAAGGGGTCGTACCTTAGCAGTAATATCATTTTAGGTGTGAGATGTTCCAGTTGCTCGACAATTGTTCTCCATTCATCATTCCGAGCTTGTAGTACCCTTTTTCGGTGACTTTAAGAATCTGGTATGGTCTTTCCCAGTTCGGACCCAATTTTCCTTCGTTTGGATTTTGAGTGTTGAGGGTGACTTTCCTTAGCACTAAGTCCCCGACGCTGAAATATCAAAGATTAGCTCTTCGATTGTAGTATCTCTGGATCCGTTATTTTTGGGCGGTCAATCCGACGAGGGTGGCTTCACGTCTTTCATCCAATAATTCTAGGCTCGTACTCATGGCCTCGTCATTTGACTCTTCTGTTGCATATTGAAACCTGATACTCGGTTCTCCGACCTATACCGGTATTAGAGCTTCGGCTCCATAAACTAATGAGAATGGGGTAGCCTCGGTACTAGACTTTGGTGTTGTGCGGTATGCCCAAAGAACTTCGGATAGAATTTCCTTCCACTTTCCTTTGGCGTCGGTTAGCCTCTTCTTAAGATTTTGGATGATGGTTTTGTTGGTCGATTCGATTTTTTTGTTCTCGCTGGGATGATAAGGTGTTGATAGGATTTTTTTGATCTTGTGATCCTCGAGAAATTTAGTCACCTTGATGCCGATGAACTGCTTTCCATTATCGCACACAATTTTGGAAGGTATCCTGAATCGACATATGATATGATCCCAAATGAAGTCGATGACTTCCTTCCCCCTGACTTTCTCGAAAGGTTGTGCTTCAACCCACTTAGATAAATAATCATTCATAAAAAAAAAAATTGAGATTTACCTGGGGCCCAGGGAAGGGGGCCAACGATGTCCATTCCCCATTTCATGAACGACCACGAGGACAAGACCGAGTGGAGTAGTTCCCCGGGTTGATGTATCATCGGTGCATGTCTTTAGCACTTGTCGCATTTTCGAAAAAACTCTTTCGCATCTTTCTCCATGTCGATCCAGTAGTATCCGGCTCTGATTACTTTTTGGATCAATGGTTCAGCGCCAGAATAATTTTCACAAGTGCCCTCGTGGACTTCCCTCAAAACATATTCGGTATCTCCTGGTCCCAAACATATTTCTAATGGACCATCGAACATCCTTCTGAACAATGTTCCATCTTCGCACAAGGTGAATCGTGTTGCCTTTGTGCGCAAGGCTCTCAATTCTTTTGGATCTGAGGGAAGCTTCCCATTCTTCAAATACTCTATGCATTTGTTTCTCCATTCCTAGGTCAAACTTGTGGAGTTTATCTCGGCGTGGACTTCTTCGACAACTGAACTCATGAGTTGTACGACAGCCCCCGAATTGAGTTTGTTGTCTTCGACCAATGACCCAAGATTTGCGAGGGCATCGACCTCACTATTCTGATCTCGAGGCATATGTTGCAAAGTCCATTTCTTGAATCAATGTAGAGTTACTTGTATCTTATCCAGGTATCTTTACATTCGTTCTTCTCGAACTTCAAAGGTTCCGTTAACCTGATTCACCACGAGGAGGGAGTCGCATTTGACTTCGATCACCTCCGCTCCCAAGCCTTTGGCTAATTCGAGACCTGCAATCATAGCCTTATATTCGGCCTCGTTGTTAGTCAATTTTATAGTTCTACTAGATTGTCTAAACACGTTACCTGTCGGTGGTTTTAGCATGATTCCGAGTCCGGACCCCTTTGCGTTCGAAGCACCGTGAAGTCAGCCACAAAGTCTTCCAAGATTTGAGACGATGGTTGTTGGGGGTCAATATTCAATATCGTACCCGCTGATTTCTACAGTCCATTTGGCTAACCGTCCCGAAAGCTCGGGCTTATGCAAAATATTTTGAAGTGGATAAGTTGTTACAACACATATGGGATGACATTGAAAGTATGGTTTTAGTTTCCTAGAGGCGCTTATCAAAGAGAGCGCCAATTTTTCTAGATGGGGATACCTACTTTCGGTCTCACCTAAGGTCCGACTAACATAATAGATAGGGAATTTCATACCCCGTTCTTCTCGGACCAAGACTGCAGTTATCTCTATCTCCGATATGGCTAGATACAATTAAATTTGTGTGTCTGCCCTCGGTGTATGAAGCAGCGGTGGGCTTGATAAGTACCGTTTAAGCTCCTCCAAGGACCGTTGGCATTACGGAGTCCATGTGAAGTTATTCTTCTTCTTCTTCAGCAACGATAAGAATCGATCCCTCTTGTCGGAGGACCTCGAGATGAATTGCCCTAGGGCTGATATGCACCCCGTTAACCTCTGCACAACCTTTACATTGTCTACTACCGTGACATCCTCTTTGATTTTGTCGGGGTTGATCTCGATTCCTCAATTGGATACCATGAAGCCGAGAAATTTTCCAGAGTCGATCCCGAATGCGTATTTTTGTAGGTTGAGCTTCATGTTGTATTTCTTCAGTATATTGAAAGTTTCATGCAAATGCTTCAAATGGTCCTTTGCTCGCATGGACTTAACTAGCATGTAATCAATATAAACTTCCATAGATTTCCCTATTTGTTCTTCGAACATCCGGTTTACTAGGCGTTGATAAGTAGCACCAACATTTTTTAACCCAAATGGCATTATATTATAACAGTAGGCACCATACATAGTGATAAAGGAGGTCTTTTCCTGATCATCCGGGTTCACCTGTATTTGGTTATGCCCGGAATAGGCATCGATGAAACTGAGGATCTCGTGGCCGGCCGTGGCATCGATCATTGGATCGATGTTAGGCAAAGGAAAAGAATCCTTGGGGCATGCTTTGTTTAGATCTTGTAATCTACACACATTCTAAGTTTGTTTCCCTTCTTAGGGACTACCACTACGTTTTCTAACCATTCGGGATATTTTATTTCCCGGGTGGACCCTATTTTAAGAAGTTTGGTTACTTCGTCTTTGACGAAACCATGTTTGACCTCGGACTGGGGTCTTCTTTTTTGCTTCACCAGACAGAACTTCGGGTCCAAGTTTAGTTTATGGGTGGTAATTTCCGGTGGGATACCTGTCATATCGTGATGGGACCAAGAAAGAAATCCATGTTAGTTTTAAGGAATTGAATAAATTTTCTCCTGAGCTCAGGAGTTAACCCCGTGCCCAAGTATAGCTTTCGTTCAGGCTGATGTTCGGCCAGTATGACTTGTTCCAGCTCTTCGACCGTTGACTTGGTGGTGTCGGAATCATCAGGGACTATGAAGGATTGAGGGACCCCATAATCATCATCCTCATCAGTCCCCTACTTCTCTGGCTGGGTCGAGGTCGGTGTTTGTGGTTGCTATTTGGACTCTTGTTTTCCCTTCGAATTTGACCCTTTTGTTGATGAGAGTGCCGATATCGATATCACTTCGTCGACTGCGAACATTTCCTTGGTGGAAGATTTTTCCCCTAGATTATTTTAACTCCCTCTGGCGTCGGGAACTTCAGAACTTGGTGAAGGATCGAGGGTACTGCCCTCATGTTGTGGTTCCACGGCCTTCCGAACAGGGCATTATACCTCATATCTCCCTCGATCACATGGAACTTCATGTTTTGGATGGTCCCGGCCACATTCACTAGCAAAGTTATCTCGCCTCTGGTGGTTTCACATGCCATGTTGAAGCCGTCTAGTACTCGGGCCATGGGCACAACCTGATCCTGTAGGCCGAGCTGTTCTACGACCCTCGATCGAATAATGTTGGCCGAGCTACCTGGATCAATTAAAACACGTTTAAGTTTTATTCACAAGTACAAATATTATCGGTGTGTCTTTATGGGGTTGCATGATCCCTTCTGTGTCCTCGTCATTGAAAGACAAGGTTTTTTCTGGTACGTAATCCCGAGTTTGCTTTTCCCTTTTGATCGACACCTTGGTGCATTTTAATACTGGTCCTTGGGCAATATCGACCCCTGCAACAATCATGTGAATCACGTGTTGTGGCTATTATTGCTCATTTTGTCTATTTGAATCATTGTTTATGAAGTGATTCTTGGCCCGATCTCTTAAGAATTCCCGAAGGTGCCCCTCGTTGAACAACCGGGCTACTTCCTCCCTTAGCTGTCTGCAATCTTCTGTTCTATGGCCATGGGTGCCATGATACTTGCACATTTGGTTGGGATTTCTGTGGGTTGAATCGGTCTGCAGAGATCGAGGCCATCTAGTATCTTTGATACTTCCGATGGCTAACACGATGGAGGATGCATCAACATTGAAGTTATATTCTGACAGTCGTGGTGCTTCTTTGGAATCGGCATCCCTGTCAAAACCATTCTTGCTTATGAGCCCCCGAGAGTTCTAACCTCGATCATTTCTTCTTTCACCTCGAACGGGGTTGCGCCCAGGTTCGTTGCCTCTTCGATCTCCATTATATTGCTGGTAACGATCCCTGTTCGATCGTGGTTCTCGATCGATGTCCCTTTTGACTCAGTCGATGGGCCTGATAGGATAAACGGACCCGAAAGGAGTCCCTAGATGATCATCTTCGACCCTAATATTTGATTAGTACCGATTATGCACATCGACCTAGGTTACAGCTGGGTATTCAATCAAGTTCTGCTTCAACTGTTGTGAAGCCACTGAGCTTCGTACATTTAGTCCTTGAGTGAATGCTTGAACGGTATAGTTATCAGCGACAAGTGGTAGATCCATACGTTCTATTTGGAATCGAGACACAAACTCTCTGAGCATCTTGTTATCTTTCTTCTTTACCTTGAAGAGGTCTGACTTTCTAGTCTCGACCTTTATAGCTCTGGCGTGTGCTTTAACGAAGGAATCTGCAAGCATGGCAAAAGAATCAATAGAGTTGGGTGGCAATTTATGGTACCATATCATCGTTCCCTTTGACAGGGTCTCCCTGAATTTCTTCAACAATACGGAATCGATCTCATCGTCCTCCAGATCATTCCCCTTAATCGCACATGTGTAGGAAGTGACATGCTCATTGGGGTCAGCCGTTCCATTACACTTGGGAATTACTGGCATGCAAAACTTCTTGAGAATTGGTTTAGGAGCTGCGCTCGAGGGGAAAGGCTCTTGCATGAACTTCTTTGAATCCAAACCCTTCAAAATTAGTGTTTCCCCCGGGATTTGATCAACCCTGGAATTATAGGTTTCCACCTTCTTGTCAATTGCTTCAATTTTCTTTTACCCCGATTCAACTCGCTTTGTTAGTTCCTCGAGAATCTTCATGATTGTGGGTTCGGTCCCCCATTCATTTCCGTTTGATCTCCTTGAAACTAATTCGACCCCATGAACAACTTCCTAGGACGGCTCAGGCTCGATCCTGCTTGGTGCATGGTTCTTGAGTTGTGCTATTGCAGTTTGTTGAGCCTGCAACATTTCAAATATCACCCGAAGGCTGATTCTTCGTTCTTCACCGTCTTGTGCTCTCTGACCAACTGAACGAATATCTCTGCAGACGCTACTCTCGGGATTAACGTCCAAGTTTGCATTAATGGCAACATGAGAGCTGACATCGATTGGGTCTGTGGTCGGGACTCCATCGAGGTCAACTGGAGGTATTTCATTCCCTGGGACGGCTACATTGTCATTTTTGTCATGGATACCTAGGTCGTTGTCCATGTGTACGGGTGCTGCTTGAAAGTTTGATGTTGATCCTGGAATCAAAGACACTCACAAGAACAAGTATAAAATAGTGTGTGTTACGAAAGTTAGTACCAGACAATCACTATTATCCTTAGTCGCACGGTGGGTGCCAAACTGTTTACCCTAAAAAGCGGATAACAATTGAATTTATACGTGGTTTTAAGGACACATGATTTTACTTGGCACAAACTGAGAAAATAAGTAAATTGATATTGAAATTGATTGTAATTAGAAAATAAACCAAATCAAATGGGATGTATAGCTTTGGACCTCGAGCTAGGTCACCCTCGAACCAAATGAATATTCTAATGAAAAATATGAACAAAGTAACAGAGTATTGAGAGCTTAAGAGAAAGGTAGTATATTGCTTTGTATTGCGTGAATATGGTGCCTTTACAAATGAGCAGACCCCCTTTATATATTTGGGGAGTCCTACTTATGTTACAACTCTAAATATAGTAAGAAATCTCATGATTGGGTAATTAATCAGCCTCATCTTGATACGTGCCGAGATTTCTGCCGGGTCCTTGCTCGATTACGGATATTTTGGCTTACTGTTACTTGACTAGATAAAACTTATGTCGGTCTTGCTCGATCTCTATTTCTCTTGGTCTCGATCTTGGCCGACCTCGACCTTGATCGGTCTCTGAACAATCTAATTCTGCACTATGGCTCGTTATAACACGAGGCCGAACCTTGACCTATCATGATCCAACCTCGATTAGTTATAAGAAAGGCAGGCCCGTTCTGACCGTATACAATTGTATATATGTATAGTTTAAATACATTTTTTATGTTTATTCTCTAAATAAATATTATTCACTTTCAACTTTAACTTCAATGAGCACGCGACCTTTATAAGTTACTTCACTAATCCTCATATAATTACCATTTTGTTGCGAAGAAAATACTTGGTGATTATTTTGTGTTGCAGGTAACATATTTAAAAGAACCTTATATTATTTTGAATATGTATCTTCCATATCTATACAAACCAGGTAAGAGTTTAATTCCTAGGTTACAATAGGTTGTAATCTAAAGTTGCTCGGTTAGTGAAGTTGAAATCCTATGAGTGTAGGTCGTAGTTTTTAATCCCGTGCGCTAGGAGTTTTCCATGTAAAATACTGTTGTGTTATTTACTTACGTTGTGTGTGTGCTCTGTGGGAACTGATAGAGAACCAGGTTCTCTGTATAGTTTGTTGGACTCTTAGTTTACATTATTTGGTATTAGAGTGGGTTCTTTCTATAAGTCTAACACCTAGAAAGGATCTACATGGATGCTCCACCAAACTTTGAAAAAGGTTAATCAACCTACAGACCACCAAAATTCAATGGACAATACTATGGTTGGTGGAAGACAAGAATGCATGATCTTATCATGGATGAAGATTCAGATCTTTGGGATATAATCTGTGATGGACCCTTCGTCCCTATGAAGACCATTGGCGAGAAAACAGTCACAGTCCCAAAGACAAGGAAGGAGTACAATGATGACGATCGCAAAGCTATCGAGAAAAACTTCTGAGCAAAGAAGATCGTCGTCTATGGTATTGGACCAGACGAGTACTATAGAATCTCAGCTTGTCAATCTGCCAAGGAGATCTGAGAGGCCCTCCAAACCACACATGAAGGTACAACTCAGGTCAAGCAGTCAAAAATTGACATGCTCACTACTGAGTATGAACTCTTCAAGATGAAGTTTGATGAGTCCATTCAAGACATGCATATTCGCTTCACTTCCATCATCAATGAGATCCATTCTCTAGGAGATATTATTCCAAGGAACAAACTGGTCAAAAAAATACTTAGTGTGTTACCTAGTTCTTGGGAGAGCAAAGTCAATGCTATCATAGAGGCAAAAGATCTGCAAAAGCTGACGATTGACGAACTCATTGGTAATCTGAAGACCTACGAAATGACGAAGAAGAAGGATCATGAAAGAAGAGAACCCAAAAAGAATAAGAACTTGGTTCTCAAAGTAGACAACAGTGACTCAAGTGGTGATTATGCTGACAGAGCCTATTTGACACAGAGGTTTCAGAAAATGATTCGTATAAATGGAGATATTCCGAAAAAGGGCAGCTTTAGCAGAACAAAAGGATATGATTGTTGTCACAAATGCGGGAAGCCAGGACATTTCATCAAAGATTGTTCTCTCCACAAGAAATACCATTACAAGCACAACACAGACAAGACGACCAAGAGGAACCTACTTTCCAACAGAAAATTCAAGAGAAAATATGCCACTGATAATGTTGTGAAACAAGCTCTTGCTGTATGGGGAGATTCCTCTAGTGAATCTAAGGGCGATGATGAACAAGGCGACACCTCCATGATGGCCATTGAAAGTGAAGCAGCAAAATATGACTCCTTTTTTTTTCCTAATGGAAAAATCTGATGATGATGAAGATGATGATGACAATGAGGTAAAATTTCTAGACGTTCAAAGAAATTTGAAGTCTTACTCTCAAAATAAGCTTGTATCTTTAGCTAATGTCCTGATTGATGCTTATCATAACCTTATCAATGATAAAAATATTTTAATTGAGGAATTAGGAAAGGTAGAGCATGAGAGAGATGATTTACTGGTTGTAGTCATTGATTTAAAAGAAACCATTGAGGATTTAAAGAAAGAAAAAGGTGTGATAACTGAGAAAATTAAAAAGGTAGAACATGAGAGAGATGAATTTTTGGTAGTAGTTGTGGATCTGAAGGAAACTGTAGAGGAATTAAAAAAGGACAATATTTATGTAAAAGATTCAATAGAAAATTGCATGAAATCTTCAAAAGGAAAGGAAGTGGCGAGTGAGGAACACCTTAAGCTTGAAAATGAACTCAAAAAGGTAAAATTGAGTCTTTCTGCTGAACTTGAAAGGAATGGACAACTTCACGAAGATCTAAGCGGAGTTAAAAATGACCTAGATAAATCTGTGAAGTGAACCTGGTCCTCTGATACAATCACTTCCACATATAAAAGTAATGGGGGAACTGCAGAGAATTGAGTTCCAAAAGGAAAAGGCTCCTTACAACTCACATAGCAAGTAAGTTACTGTACCTGATAACTGGCTTTGCACTCAGTATGATAACACTGGTTATTTCAAATATTCCTGTAAAGCTAGGTTTCATTCCCAATAGAAAACAAAGTTTTTTTTGAAAAAGTATCTACTGCTAGGGAACCTGGTTTCTACAATAAAAAAGTGTGATGCCTGCTTGGACAAGAAGAATTTTAATTCGCCCTTTTCCTCATTACAAGGGACCCAAACTAGTTTGGGTTCCTAAGTCTGATCTCTAATTTCCTTGTGGAGGGAGCAGTGAAAGGAAGCAGCTAAAGATAGTACATGGATAGCGGTTGCTCTAAACACATTGCTAGAAGTACTGACGATATCCTTTCACTCAAAGCCCTACAAGGTAGGAGTGTGTCCTTTGGAAATGGCAACCATGGATACATTCTGGGAGTTAGAAAAATGGGGAAGACAATTACTCATTCAATTAAGAATGTGTATTATGTGAATGGCCTGAAATACACCCTGCTGAGTGTCTCTCAAATATGCGTCAAAGGAAACAAAATGGAGTTCTTATAAATGTCTTGCACAATCACCAACCTTGTAACTAGTGAAGTGGTTCTAGTGGCGAAAAGATTCAAAAACATCTATGTTGCTGACTTTGAGTCTCTGAACAATGAGGACCTCACATGTTTGAGTGTTGTTGGTGATGATGTTGAACTATGGCACAAAAAATTGGGACATGCAAGCTTCTCCTTGTTGAACAAGCTAGTCAAGAAGGACCTGGTTCGTGGGCTGTCAAAGTCAAAATTCAAGGATCACAAGGTGTGTGATGCATGTGTGAAGGGAAGCAAGTTAGGTCTTCCTTCAAGACAAAGAAGGAAGTAAGAACCTCAAGGCCACCAGATCTTCTCCATATGGATCTGTGTGGACCTGTCACACCTCCTTTTTCCCCCGATAAGGGTGGATTAGGGTGTGGCGGTAGCTGACTATCTCTTGGAATTGAGAGAGTTCCTCTTTTTGTTGAGAATAAGAAAGAAAGAATGGAATTCTTAGGGGTGGTGCGGTTGCCTCCAGGAAGAAGAATATCCACAGTCGTTGTCTCTCTTAGGGGTGTGGGCGTTGGTAGAGTTCAAGAGGTCAGGAAGAAAAAGAGTCTTAGGGTTTTTATATATTAGGGGGTCTTCTAGGTTAAGGGAGTGTGGGCTTAGGAATCATGGGCTTGGTCTGAATTGGGCCACATTTTGGCCAAAGTTACCTTTAAAAGTGGCCCTTTAACTCTACCAGACTAAAAATATTAATTCCTAAAATAATAACTATAAAATTGTGAAATCATTCCTAATTAATTTAAATAGAATACCTTATGACATGAAGTTATATATATTGATATTTTCAAAGATTATACTAAAAATAAAAATGGGTTAAAAATAATATTTTTCTAAAAATACCTAATACCTTAATTAAATAGAGAAAAATGAAACTATTTTTGTATTTTTCAACTTTTGTAATAAAATAAAGTAAAAGAGTCCAAACAAGTTAAAATATCGATAGTAGACCTAAACTAAATATTAAAATGCTAAAATGTATAAAATCTTGGGGAGGGTAAAAAATTACGCGTCTACAACTGCCTCTCTTTAAAAAGAACGACTAGACAAGTTTTTTGACCCGACCCTTATTTAGAGAGACCTAAAACTAAAGGAAAAGAGAATGTGATCGAGCCTTGGTATCTGAGCTGCCTACATATCCTTGGCTATAAAGGAATCAGGCCACATGTAGTTCCTAGGTAGGAAGAGTGACAGAGGAGGATACCGAGGTAGAGTGTCGAGTGAGGTGTCGTTCCGTCAAGTTTCCATTCCGAGGTCCTGCTATTACATCAAAATCAAAAATAAAAAAAGACTAACTAAGTCTATCAGCTATGAGTTACAAGATTCCTATCTATAAGTCTTCTGAAGCTTGATCTTGAGTGTTGAATGGTTCTTCATGCAGACTTTAGGTTTGAAACTTGATATTTTCTAGCTGCAGGTGATGATTTATTCCTCCACGGGTTCTCCGGAGCGAATGGTACATGCAAAGCTTGTGACTCAGCCACGTCATGAGCAATCCACATACTGCCTCTGCTTCTGCATTTTGGATACTTCTTCCTTTTTTTTTTCTTTTATTCTAGATTAAGACTACTTCTGTTGGTCATCTATTGTCGACTCGCATCCTTTCCGCGAGCTTCTGCTACTTCTAACCTGAATTGAATTCTGAAATGACTTCCCTTGTTTTCTAGGTGAGTGCCTGATTGCGGAGACTTGGAGTGCATTCCCTTGTTCTCCGGGTGGGAGCTTGATTGCCAAAACTTGAACTGTATTACCTTGTTCTCCAAATGGGCGCCTGATTGCCAAAACTCGAACTATATTCCCTTGTTCTCCAGGTAGGCGCCTTATTGCCAAAACTTGAACTGTATTCCCTTGTTCTCTAGGTGGGCGCCTGATTGCCAAAACTTGAAACTGTATTCCCTTGTTCTCCAAGTGCCCTTGTTCTCCAGGTGGGCACCTGATTGCCAAAACTTGAAACTGTATTCCCTTGTTCTCCAGGTGGGCGCCTGATTGCCAAAACTCGAATTGTATTCCCTTGTTGTCCAGGTGGGCGCCTGACTGCCAAAACTTGAAACTGTATTCCCTTTATTCTCCAGGCGGGCGCCTGATTGCCAAAACTTGAACCTGTATTCCCTTGTTCTCCAGGTGGGCGCCTGATTGCCAAAACTTGAAACTGTATTCCCTTGTTCTCCAGGTGGGCGCCTGATTGCCAAAACTTGAAACTGTATTCCCTTGTTCTCCAGGTGGGCGTCTGATTGCCAAAACTCGAACTGTATTCCATTGTTCTCCAGGTGGGCGGCTAATTGCCAAAAACTTGAAACTGTATTCTCTTTGTTCTCTAGGTGGGTGCCTGATTGCCAAAACTTGAACCTGTATTCCCTTGTTCTCCAGGTGGGCACCTGATTGCCAAAACTCGAACTATATTCCCTTGTTCTCTAGGTGGGCGCCTGATTGCCAAAAACTTTAAATGTATTCCCTTTGTTCTCTAGGTGGGCGCCTGATTACCAAAACTTGAACCTGTATTCCCTTGTTCTCCAGGTGGGCGCCTGATTGCTAAAACTTGAAACTGTATTCCCTTGTTCTCCAGGTGGGTGCCTGATTGCTAAAACTCGAATGGTATTCCCTTTGTTCTCCAGGTGGGCGCCTGATTGCCAAAAACTTGAACCTGTATTCCCTTGTTCTCCAGGTGGGCGCCTGACTGCCAAAACTCGAATTGTATTCCCTTGTTCTCCAGGTGGGCGCCTGATTGCCCAACTTGAACCTGTATTCCCTTGTTCTCCAGGTGGGCGCCTGATTGCCAAAACTTGAAACTATATTCCCTTGTTCTCCAGGTGGGCGCCTGATTGCCAAAACTCAAATTGTATTCCCTTGTTCTCCAGGTGGGCGCCTGATTGCCAAAAACTTGAAACTATATTCTCTTTGTTCTCCAGGTGGGTGCCTGATTGCCAAAACTTGAACCTGTATTCCCTTGTTCTCCATGTGGGCGCCTGATTGCCAAAACTCGAACTGTATTCCCTTGTTCTCCAGGTGGGCACCTGATTGCCGGAACTTGAACTGTATTCCCTTGTTCTCCAGGTGGGCGCTTGATTGCCAAAACTTGAAACTGTATTCCCTTGTTCTCCAGGTTGGCGCCTGATTTCCAAAACTTGAACTGTATTCCCTGGTTCTCCAGGTGGGTGCCTCATTGCCAAAAACTTTAAATGTATTCCCTTTGTTCTCCAGGTGGGCGCCTGATTGCCAAAACTTGAACCTGTATTCCCTTGTTCTCCAGGTGGGCGCCTGATTGCCAAAACTTGAACCTGTATTCCCTTGTTCTCCAGGTGGGCGCCTGATCGCCAAAACTTGAAACTGTATTCCCTTGTTCTCCAGGTGGGCGCGTGATTGCCAAAACTTGATTTGTATTCCCTTTGTTCTCCAGGTAGGCTCCTGATTGCCAAAAACTTGAACCTGTATATCCTTTGTTCTCCAGGTGGGGGCCTGACTGCCAAAACTCGAATTGTATTCCCTTGTTTTCCAGGTGGGCACCTGATTGCCCAACTTGAACCTATATTCCCTTGTTCTCCAGGTGGGTGCCTGATTACAACAAACAGACAAACAAAGAAACTTTCCTGCCCCAGTTTGGTATGTGGGCTCACCTGTGAATGTTAACCGAATCATGTTATCCAAAATCTCTAATAATTTAAACTAAATCTCATTATCGAGGAGGGTCCTGAAAATTTCAAATTGAATCTCATCTTAAGAATGAAAACTTTAAAGCCAACTATATTTCCTCAAAGTAGAGCTTATGCTAGATCTTGTTACTCATGGATGTTTTGAATTTTAACTAAGTCCCATTATCCAGGAGGGTCCTGAGAACTTAAAACCTAACCTTTGAAAATTGAAATCAAATCCCATTATCAAGGAGGGTCCTGAAAACTCGAAAACTAAATCTTTGAAAATTTTAAATTAAAATCCCATTATCCAGGAGGGTCCTGAGAATTTAAAACCTAAATCCCATTATCCAGGAGGGTCCTGATAATTTTAAAACGAAATCCCATTTTCCAGGAGGGTCCTGAAAACTGAAGATGAACTTACCTGAGCCCTGCTCTCTTTTTGGAAGATCCCCGCTGAAAGAAGAAAATTCCTTGCCCCTGAACCATGCTTTTCTTATGGAGGAACCCTGCAGATTGAAAAAATTATCTTGCCCCTGTCTCAAGCAAATGAAATCTTGATAGTTTGAAAACTTGGTAGTTATCTCGTGGCATTGTTGCTGAAGGTTTCCTCTTCTATCACTATCATGCTTCATTCTGATTAAACTAAAAAATGAGTCTGACTAACTAAAGCTGACCCTATTCTCCAGACGGAACCCCTGAACTCAAAAAAACTAGAGATTAAAACTTAAGGAAACTAACAATTGACCCTATTCTCCAGGCGGGACCCCTGAACTTAAGAAAACTAAAGACTAACAACTAGAGGAAACTAAAACTGACCCTATTTTCCAGGCGGAACCCCTAAACTTAAGGAAAAGTAAAGATTAACGACTTAAGGAAACTAAAATTGGCCCTATTTTCCAGGCAGGACCCCTGAACTTGAGGAAAACTAAAGATTGTTCTCAACTAGTGCGATGTCTAAGAGGTATGGTTCTTCTCAACTAGAGAAAATTCTTGAGAGGTGATGATCTTCTCAACTAGGGGATGCCTAGGAGGTAACAAAAACATTCTCAAACAGCCTTTGTGCTGACAAAATTAGGCATGACACCTGAAAGGTTCAAGCTTCCAAGCTTGATTTGGACACAATCTTCTTCCCTTCTTCAAACAAAGAAAACTTGTGAGTTTAAAATGTGGTGGTTGGTTTGTGGCCTTGAAATTGGGGCGATTGCTCCTGCACCTACCATGATTTACCTTGGTTTTTCTCGGAAGACCTTGCTTGTTATTGGTTAACCACTTTCTCTGTCAACCCTAATCAATGAAAACACCACTGATCCGTTCAAGCCCAATACGTTATACCCGATGTATTTCTTATGAATTGACATTTACCGAATCTTTTCATTTCACATGAATCCCAAAGCACGTCGACTGTTATCAAATTAGTACGCAGACTTGTGCCGCTTTGTTGTGCTAGCCAGATTCCGTTCAGTGCAATTGGAAAGCTGGTTGCAAATTTTGAAGTCATTTCTCACTTGTTCTGACCAAACTGACTCAAAAGAGGACTTGAAGAAAACAAGAGGAACAGAGTGAGGGGACAATTGAAAGACATGATATCTAACAAGAAAACTACAAGGTAGAAACCTATCAGATGTGGACACCAACTGTAATGACCATGACATGCATTTTTAGATTAAGCAGCCTAATCTGTCAAGAAAGTTTAATGTTCAACTCTTGTTATACCTCTAAGTCGTGAAACTGGGCTTCAATGCTCTGATTATCTTGTCTGATTCACGATCCTTATTCGACTTGTAGTGCCCAAAGGGTTTTCACCATCAAGTTTCTCTCATTTTCTCTTTCTCTCAACTCATCGTCGCCTTATGGTGCCTGTGAAGGTTTTCACTAATAAGACTCTTTCATTTTTGTTCTTTTCTTCTTATTTCCTCTAATTCTTCAAATGGCAAGGCATAACCATGGTAAAAGTATCATATGTTCCTGGCATGTCTAACTTGGCACTCTCAAAGATTATCTGGGAGGTCTTTTTGGACTGTAATGTGGATTTTGGACAGGGTTTGAAAGAAAGAATATCATAAAGGCTCAAAATAACCATGACGACGAGGTTAATTTATTTACAACTTTTGGAATCCATTCTAAAACTTTGCCCCAACTTCTAAACAAGGGAATTTGATTCTTTTTTTTTTATGGAATTTCTAAGAAGAATTGCCCCACTCAGACTTCCTGGTCCGAAACGCTGTCTTGGATATATCCTCGGTCATAATTCTCAACTGATGGTAACCTGATCTCAGGTCAATCTTTGAAAAGTGAGTTGCACCATGTAGCTGGTCGAATAGATCATCAATACGTGGCAATGGATATTTATTCTTGATCGTCACCTTATTTAGCTGCCTGTAATCAATACACATTCTCATCGTGCCATCTTTCTTTTTAGCAAATAACACAGGTGCACCCCAAGGCGACACACTCGGCCTAATCAATCCCTTATCAAGTAGCTCTTGAAGTTGAACCTTTAGTTCTCTCAACTCTGTT
>ML372425.1:0-65863 GCA_005239525.1 Nicotiana knightiana
TACCGCAGATTATATTTGCAGCGCCCGTTTAGTCTTTCTATAAGACATAGTTGAGCGTGATCAGCCATCCAAATACCCAAATCCCAGCACCTCCTCAGAACACACCCAACCAATGCCCGCAGAATCCTCCCGCACTCCACCAATACACAACACCCTCCTCAAAATCCTTTACCCATACCTACACCTCCTCAACATCATCATCTCCTGACTCAATATCCGCAAACCACTTACCACACTCCTCAGAATACCACACAGCCTATCCTCGATCCCCAAAATTCAACCAATGATCATCACCATACCCAAACTCCTGGCCTTCACCAAAACAACCCCATATTCATGGAAACCTTACCCCACTCTACTCAACCAATCTCATACACCAGAATCTACCGAGAAGGACCTGCTCATTAAGAACAAGGCAGAGCAGCTCAAGAAACTCACAAGACGAGTTCAGAGTGTTGAGAAAGGCAAAGGAATCGAAGGTTGGAATTATGAGGATTTGTGCATACAACCAGATGTGGAACTACCTGAGGGTTACAAACCTCCCAAGTTCGAAATCTTTGATGGAACAGGTGACCCCAAAGTTCATCTAAGGACTTATTGTGACAAGCTCATAGGGGTCGGAAAAGATGAAAGGATTCGAATGAAGCTCTTCATGAGAAGTCTTATCGGAGATGCCCTGGCCTGGTACATAAGCCAGAATCCTATGTAGTGGGCCAATTGGGTGAGCATGGCGTCCGACTTCATGGACAGGTTCAAATTTAATACGGAGAATGCGTCGGATGTCTTCTATATCCAGAACTTAAAGAAGAAGCCAAGTGAGATTTTCCGCGAGTATGCTACTCGGTGGAGGTCGGAAGCAGCCAAGGTAAGACCAGCATTAGACGAGGAACAGATGAACAAGTTCTTTGTCAGGGCACAGGATCCACAGTATTATGAAAGGCTAATGGTTATTGAGAACCATAAGTTCTCTGATATCATCAAATTCGGAGAAGGGATTGAAAATGGTATTAAAAGCGGGATGGTGACAAATTTTGAGGCCCTGCAGGCCACGAATAAAGCATTGCAATTAGGTCGTATATCTAAGAAGAAAGATGTGGGAATAGTAATGGTTGCCCAAGGACCCAAAACTCCATTTGTATACTAGACCCTTCCACTTACATACCAAACACCTCCACCCGCATACCAACCTTCGCCTCCCAGATATTCTCAACCCGCTACCGCCTACCACACCCAACCATCCCATTATCAGTCACCTCCAACTCGTCCAAACTACCAAAACTCCAGGCCTAATTTTCACCACAAACCACCTAGATAGTACACCGCCATTGCTAAACCCATCGACCAGTTGTATGAAAGGTTAAAGGTTGTTGGTTATGTCACCCTTATTCCCGTTGTGGCAATGGAGAATTCATCTCAATGGGTCAATCAAAACAAAACCTGTGCATATCATTATGGCATGAAGGGACACACTATTGACGTCCAATTTCAACCAAATTTTCAAATTGAACCACTCGGAACATCATAAGGCGCAAGCTTCTAGGAACTTCACTAACTGTCCTATACATCAGTATCTAGAAGAAGTAAAAAAACTACACAAAAGAGATAGAGGGGGACTCCGAGGTATGCGAACGCAGGCAGATGTACCTTGAAGTCACCGGAACAGCAGCAAATGCACAACTAATAGCGACACTGGTATGATGTACCTGGATCTGCACACAAAAGCATGTACAGAAGAGTAGCATGAGTACACCACAATGGTACTCAGTAAGTGCCAAGTCTAACCTCGGTCGAGTAGTGACGAGATCAGTCCAGGCCCACTGGTAAATAATAAATAAGGCATGTGATTATACAGTATAATAAGAGACTAGAATTTAACAAAAGGACACACAGCAAAGAACAATACAACACACAGGGATAAAGAGCAGCGGATCTCCCGAGATACCGTCTCGTAGTCCCAAAATAAATATGCAGGGAGAGCTCCCGTGGTACTATAAGAAGGTAATCTAATTAATGAAATCAAAGTTAAAGCAAGAAATTAGAAAATCGCCCCAAAAAGCCTCCCCAGGCCCACGTTTCAGAATCGAGTAAAAGTCACAGAATATGAACACACATTCACTCACGAGTTCACTCATACCAAACTTATCCAAATTCGATATCAAAATCTCAATCAAAACCCAAAATCTTAGTTGAAGAAATTCTTCCCATTTTCCCCAAATTTTCAATCCAAATCCGAAATTAAAAGATGGAATTAATGATAGATTAGTGGGATATAACAAAAATCAAGTGTAGAATCATCACCCAATCGATGTCTCTGAAAATCCTCCAAAATCTCATCCAGATCTGAGATCTCAAACTCAAGTTTTGATAAAAATGGCCAAACCCTCATTTTTTTGAAATATAATATGTTGCTCGGGTAATCCTTCATCGCGAACGCAGCCACACCCTCGCGTTCACGAAGCACAAATTTTTCTTCAGTCCAAAACCTCCTTCGCGAACGCGAGATCCCCCTCGCGAACGCGAAAGCTTACACTACCTGACCCTACGCGAAAGGGGGACTCTCATCGCGAATGCGTAGGCTAATGCATGGAGTTCCATCTGACTGTTCCTCTACGCGATTCCATTTCGGGAACGCGTAGTCTCAATGTTCCACATCTTCACGAATGCGGGAACCACATCGCTAATGCGAAGAACAAACTCAGCTTGCCTCCCAGATGCCTTACGCGAACGCGAGACCTCTCTCGCGAATGCGATGAAGAAACCCGCAACTTTAATACCAGATTTTTCGCAATTCCATAAGTACATAAATGATTTGTTAAGCATCCAAAATCAACCTGGCGCCCCCAGGATCTCAACAAAACATATCAATAGTCCTAATACACCATACAAACTTAGTCGAGCCCTTGAATCACATCAAACAACGCTAAAACATGAATCACCCTCCGATTCAAACTTAATGAACTTGAAACTTCCAATTTCTACAACCGATGCCGAAACCTATCAAATTAACCATGTCCGATTGTCCCTAAATTTTGCACACAAGTTATATTCAGCATTACAGACCTACTCCAACTTTTGGAATCGAAATCCGACCCCGATATCAAAAAGTCCACTACTGGGTAAAATCTCCAAAAATTTAACTTTCGCCATTTCAAGCGAGCTACAGACCTCCAAAAACACAATCCGAACATGCCCCTAAGTCCAAAATCATCCAACAGAGGTAACCGAATCGACGAAACTCCATTCCAGAGTCGTTTTCATACAGTTTCGACTATGATCAAAATCCTAAGACTTAAGCTTCTGTTTAGGGGCTAAGTGTCCCAAAACACTCTGAAAACCCAAAAAAAACCCCCCGGCAAGTCACATAAATAGAAACAGATACGGGGAAAGCAATAAACAGGGGATCGGGGCTATAACTGATAAAATGAATGGTCGGGTTGTTACATCCTCCCCCTCTTAAAACAAGAGCTCATCCTCGAACGAGTGTAGAGACATACCTGAAGTGGTGAAAATATAAGGATAACGACTGCGCATATCATGCTTGGTCTCCCAAGTCGCCTCCTCGACTGGCTGACCCCTCTACTAAACCTTCATGGAAGCAATGTTCTTTGACCTCAGCTTTCGGACCTGCCTATCCAAAATAGCCACTGACTCCTCAACATAAGATAAATTCTTGTCCAACTGGACTGAGCTGAAATCCAACACATGAGACGGATCGACATGATACTTCAGGAGCATAGAAGCATGGAATACTGGATGAACCCCTGCAAGACTGGGAGGAAATACAAACTCATAAGCAACCTCCCCAACACGCCGCAACACCTCAAAGGGACCAATAAACTTTGGGCTCAGCTTGCCCTTCTTTCTGAACCTCATAACGCCCTTCATAGACGAAACCCGGAGCAAGACCCGTTCTCTAACCATGAATGCAATATCGCGAACCTTTTGATCCGCATAACTCTTTTGCCTCGACTGGGCTGTGCAGAGTCGATCCTGAATTACCTTCACCTTATCCAGGGCATCCTCAACCAAGTATGTACCCAATAATCTAGCCTCGCCCGGCTTGAACCAACCAACTGGAAACCAACACCACCTACTATACTGAGCCTCATACAGTGCCATCTGGATGCTCGACTGATAACTATTGTTGTAGGAAAACTCCGTAAGTGGAAAGAACTAATCCCATGAACCTCCAAACTCCATCACACACGCACGGAGCATATATTCTAATATTTGAATAGTGTGCTCGGACTGACTATACGTCTGAGGGTGAAATGTTGTGCTCGGATCTACCCGAGTACCCAACTCATGTTGTACGGACCTCCAGAAGAGTGATGTGAACTATGTACCCCGGTTAGAGAGGATAGATACCGGTATGCCATGAAGCCTGACAATCTCGCAGATATAAACTCGAGCCAGCTGCTCGGAAGAATATGTAGTCATCACAGGAACGAAATGAGCTGACTTGGTCAGCCTATCCACGATCATCCAAACTGCATCAAACTTCCACTAAGTCCGTGAAGTCCAACAATGAAATACATAGTGATATATCCCCATTTCCACTCCGAAATATCTAACTTCTAAAGCAACCCACCTTGCCGATGATGCTCATACTTCACGTGCTGGCAATTTAGACACCGAACCACATACTCCACTATGTCTTTCTTCATCCTCCTCCACCAATAATGCTGCCTCAAGTCCTGGTACATCTTTGCGGCACCCGGATGAATAGAGTACCGTGAGCTGTGAGCCTCCTGGAGTATCAACTCACACGAACAATCTACTTTGGGCAGGTATAGTATACTCTACATGCTTAATGCACCATCATCCCCAATGGTGACCTCCTTAGCATCACCGTGTTGGATCGTATCCTTGAGGACAAACTGATGGGGGTCATCAAGCTGACGCTCCCTCATACAATCATAAAGAGAAGACCAAGAGACCATACAAGTCAATACTCGACTCGGCTCAGAAATATCCATCTCACAAACTGGCTGGCTAAGGCCTGAACATCCAACGTCAATGGCCTCTCTACTGCTGGTAGATATGCTAAACTCCCTAAACTCTCTGCCTGGTGACTCAAAGCATCAGCCACCACATTGGCCTTCACCGAAGGGTACAAAATGGTGATAGCATAGTCCTTAAGCAGCTCCAACCACCTCCAATGATGCAAGTTAAGATCCTTTTGCTTGAACAGATGCTACAAACTCCAATGATCGGTGTAAATATCACAAGGGACACCGTACAAATAGTGCCTCCAAATCTTCAAGGCATGAACAATAGTTGCTAACTCAAGGTCGTGGACAGGATAGTTCTTTTCATGCACCTTTAGTTGTCTGGACGCGTAGGTAATCACCGTACCATCCTGCACCAACACCGTACCGAGACCAATCTGCGATGCATCACAATATACAGTATAAGACCCCGAACCTATAGGCAATACCAATATTGGGGTTTTAGTCAAAGCCGTCTTGAGCTTCTGAAAGCTCTCCTCTCACTTTTTTGTCCACCTGAATGGAGCACGCTTCTGGGTCGGCCTGGTAATAGGTGCGGCAAAATATGAGAAACCCTCTACAAAATGATGGTAATACCCCGCCAAACCCAAAAAACTCCGGATCTCCGTATCTGAACACGGTCTAGGCCAACTCTGCATTGCTTCCACCTTCTTCGAATCCATCTTGATACCATTACTCGATACTACATGACCGAAGAATGCAACTGAGTCTAGACAAAACTCACACTTTGAAAATTTTGCATATAACTAATTTTCTCTCAAGGTCTGAAGTACAGTCCTCAGGTGTTGCTCATGATCCTCCCGAGTGTGGGAGTACAATAGAATGCCATCAATAAACACAATGATGAAGAGTCAATATAGTGTCAAAACACATTGCGCATCAAGTTCATAAATGTTGTTGGGGCATTGGTCAGCCCAAAAGATATCACAAGGAACTAGTAGTAACCATATCAAGTCCTGAAAGCATTCTTCGAGATATCTAGCTCCCGAATCTTCAACTGATGATAACCTGAACGTAAGTCAATCTTGGAAAACTCCCTGGCACCCTATAACTAATCATATACGTCATCAATACGAGGCAATGGATACATGTTCTTCATTGTAACTTTGTACAGTTGGCGATAATGAATGCACATATGCATAGAACCATCCTTTTTCTTCACAAATAAGACCTGAGCACCCCCAAGGTGACACACTGGGACGAATGAAGCCCTTATTCAGCAACTCCTATAATTGCTCCTTCAACTCCTTCAACCACCCAGGAGGAGCCATACGATATGGAGGAATAGAGATGGGTAGAGTGCTTGACAGAAAATAAATGCCAAAATCAATATCTCTGTCGGGCGAGATACCCAGAATATCAGCTGGAAACACATCTGTAAAGTCCCTCACCACCGGAACTGACTCGATTGTAGGTGTATCAATACTGACATCTCTCACATAAGCTAGATACGCGTCACACCCATTTTCAACCATTCGTTGAGTTTTAAGAAATGAAATAATTCTGTTGGGAGTATACTCTAAGGTACCTCTCCACTCTAATCGCGTAATCCTAGCATATCCAGTGTCATGGTATTAATGTGACAATCAAGAATACATAATGGGGCGACAACCAGTCCATGCCTAAGATAACATCAAAGTCTACCATTCTGAGCAATAAAAATTGGCTCTGGTCTCAAAACCACTAAGAGCAATCAAACACGACTGATACACGTGGTCCACAACAAGAGAATATCCCACAGGAGTAGACACATAAACAAGGGAACTCAAGGAATCCCGAGATACGCCCAAATACAGGGCAAAATAAGAGGACACATAGGAATATGTAGAGCCTAGATCAAATAAGACTGACGCATCTCTATGACATACCGGAACAATACCTATAATAACAGAGTCAGAAGCAACTTCCTCTGTACGAGCTGGAAGAGCATAATATCTGGCCTAGCATCCCCCTAGGGCAACCTCGACCTCCCCGACCTCCACCTCGAGCTGGTTGAGCAGGCGAGGCGGTAGCTGGTGCTGGAATCATAGCTTGAGGACCCGGTGGAGCATGTGGTGGCTGAGAAGCCTGTGGAGGTGCACCCCTCCTAAGTCTGGGGCAATCCCTCACCATATGGAGAGTGTCTCCAAACTCAATACAAGCTCTCGGAAGTCGTGGCTACTGTGACTAGCTCGAGCCAGGTCTGCTGGACTGGCCGCTAAATGCACCCCGTACAGAAAGCACACTAGATACTAGCAGTGCATAATAAGGCTCCTGGGGCCTAGAAGAGACCAGAACACCACTGGCGATTGGAAGAGCTAAATGAACGAGGAGACTTACATAACCACTACCATGGCGAACAGCAGCCGGGGCACGAGTACCACTGTAAGTGCCAGACTCTCGAGACCTCTTGACTCCCTCTCCTGTCTATCCCAAGTGAGCATGCTCTCCAATCTCCTAGCAATACTCACAACCTGCTGGTAAGAAATATCCATCTCCATCTCCCTGACCATACTAATCATGATATTGGGGTGGATTTCCTCAATAAACCGACGAACCCTCTCTCAAATTGTGGCAACCAAGGCCAATGCATGTCGGGCCAAATCAATAAAGCAAACTGCATACTCTTACACAGTCATAGCACCTTGGCGCAGCTGCTCAAACTCCACACGCCATGTGTCCTTGAGTCTCTAAGGGACATACTCTCTCAAAAACATGTCTGAGAACTGAGTCCATGTAAGTGAAGTTGCCTAAGCCAAACTACTCAACTCATAAGCACGCCACCACTGATAAGATGCTCCTCTAAGCTTGAATGTAGTAAAAGAAACCCCACTCGACTCTGTTATGCCCATAGTATGGAGAATATGGTGACACTCCTCCAGGAAACCCTGGGCATCATCTATCGCCAAGCCATTGAAGGTAGGAGGGTGGTACTTCTTGTACCTCTCAAGTCTAAGTTGCTCCCCCTCAGAAGCTGTTGCACTAGCCTCGTGCTGAATCGGAGCTATCGGCTGCATCAGTATAACATCTGGGATCTGGTTAACCTGAACTCGCTACTATGTGGTACTGGCTGCGGGAGTCTGTGCCCCTCCCCGGCCTGAGATATGGCAGGAGCAAGTGGACTCAATCCAGCCTGAGCCAAGGTGTTGAACATGCTCATGAACTGGGCAAGAGTCTCCTGGAGGGCTGGTGCTGCAACAGGTATCTCAAGTTCCTTCCCTCCAGCTGGAGCTACTGGGGGTTCCTCTGTCGCAGCGCGCGCGGGTGCTCTGGTTGCACCGCGTGGACGTCCTTGGCCTCTACCCCGGCCCCGGCCCCGGCCTCTCGCTTCTCTAGTAGAGGGTGTGGGTGCCTGGTCATTAGATCCGCCTGTACGGGTCCTCACCATCTGTGAGAAAGAATAGACTACAGAATTTTAGAATTTTGATGTCAACAAATCTCGCACGACAAGGAATGAGTGTTACTTTTTCCCTAACAATTCCATAGCCTCCTGAAGATATGTATAGATGTCTCCGTACTGATCCGCGAGACTCTGATAAACCGGTTTGTGACTCATGACACCTATGAACCTAGAGCTCTGATACCAACTTTTCATGACCCAATCTTCCGTCCATGAGAGATCGTGACGGAACCTAGTATCTACGATTAGGTAAGCATAACATTTGCAGAAAACAGTGAAAATGAAAGCATAAATATCAACCATTAACAACAACAAGTAATAAAATAACTGATAGAAATGCCGCTTGACATATACAATAACCAACTCTCGAAATATACATAGAATTTCCCCAAGACCCGGAACATCATAAGTCACAAGCTTCTAAGAGTTTGATTAACTATCCTATACATCAGGTATATACAAGAAGTAAAATAAGAACTACACAAAAGAGATAGAGGGGGACTCCGAGGTCTGTGGATGCGGGCAGATGTACCTTGAAATCTCTGGAACAACAGAAAATGCACAACTAATAGCGAGGCTAGTATGATGTACCTGGATCTGCACACGAAAACATGTGCAGAAGAGTAGCATGAGTACACCACAATGGTACCCAGTAAGTGCCAAGCCTAACCACGGTCGAGTAGTGATGAGGTCAGGTTAGGTCCACCGGTAAATAATAAATAAGGCAGGAGAATATACAGCATAATAAGAGACTAGAATTTAACAAAAGGGCACACAGCAAAGCAACAATACAACAAAAAGGGATAAAAATAGGGGATCTCTCGAGATACCGTCTCGTAGTCCCAAAATAAATATGCAGGGAGATTTTCCAAGGCACCACCTTGTAGTCTCAAAAATAAATATATAGGAAGAACTCCTGAGGTACTGCCTCGTAGTCTCAAAAGTACATGTGCCGGGAGAACTCCTGAGGAACCGCCTCGTAGTCTCAAAAGTAAATGTACAGGGAGAACTCCCGAGGAACCGCCTCTTAGTGTCAAAAGTAAACACACAGCTCGAATCGATAAATACAACAGTTAACAGCAAAATTTCTACATTAATACTGATAAAAACAAGGAAAAGCAGGAAAAGCAGGAAAATCAACTAGGCATGCTTCACAAAGTTCAAATAAGTAGTTAAAGCACGTAGACATGCGATATTAGACTAAATAGGATAATAACACAGGTTGGTATAACGCAATTAAGAATAAAAAACAGATTACTACTCAGCAAAAAAATGGTATAACCCAAAATAAAAGGAAAACAGGTTGCTACTCAATAAAAATAGGGTTTTACAACAAATAGACCGTGTAATACTCATCACCTCACGTACACGGGGCTCACATATCACAACAGTACTAAATTCGAAGGGAGTTTCCCCCACACAAGGTTAGGCAAGTCACTTACCTCGAATCGGGCTTAATCAATCGGTAACAATGCCTTTTCCACGAGTATACGACTCCGAATGGCCCCAATCTAGCCAAAATCAATTACATACTATTAATATAACTATAAGAAGGTAATCTAATTAATGAAATAAAAGAAAGAGCAAGAAATTAGAAAATCAGCCCAAAAGCCTCCCCGGGCCCACGTCTCGAAATCGGGTAAAAGTCACAAAATACGAACACATATTCACTCACGATTTCACTCGTACCAAAATTATCCAAATCCGATATCAAAATCTCCATCAAAACACAAAATCTTAGTTGAAGAACTTCTTCCCATTTTTCCCAATTTTTCAATCCAAATCCGAAATTAAAAGATGGAATTAATGATAGATTAGTAGGACATACCAAAATCCAAGTGTAGAATCATTACTCAATCGATGTCTCCCCCAAAATCTCGTCCAAACCTGAGCTCCCAAACTCAAGTTTCGATAAAAAGGGTCAAGCCCTCGTTTTCATGAAATATAATCTGCCGCCCAAGTAATCCTTCATCGTGAATGCGGCCACACCCTCGCGTTCGCGAAGAACAAATGTTTCTTCAGTCAAAAACCTCCTTCGCGAATGTGAGATCCCCTTCGCGAACGCGGAAGCTTACAATGTCTGACCCTACGCGAACGTGGGACTCTCATCACGAACGCATAGGCTAATGCCCGGAGCTCCATCTAACTGTCACAACCCAAATACCTAACCCGTCGTGATGACGCCTATCGTGGAACTAGGCAAGTCGACATTATCAATATGCTTTCAATATATGATAGAAATGAGTTAAGGCAATCAAATTAACCGAAGGTTTACATAACAACGAGGTAAAAACTCAAAACACAAGTGCGGAAAAATAGCCCGACATCGGGGTGTCACTAAGTCATGAGTATCTAACAACCATCCAGAACAGAGTCTACTACAATCTATGCCAAATGCCAATACAAGAGGGAAAAGATAATAAGAAAGGAGAAACAAGGACTGCGGAAGCCGGTAGCTACGAGCTATGAAAATACATTTCATTTCAGAAGTTTTCAGTAAAGAGTGAACATGCTTTCAAATCCGATAGTTTAAGTCAAATCAGTTCGAGCTCAAGAAAGCCAAATATAATCTTCCAAAAATTTCACAACAACAACAGATAAAAAACTGATCCATACGTATAAATATAGCAATAATACTTGTTGTAGAGTGCAACCCGATCCATATGTACAAATATATCCATAAGGCTTGTTGCGGCGTGCAACCCGATCCATATACCTCACATAGCTCACAGCTCGGCACTCAGGCCCTATCTCAGCCATTAACTTCTCCAGCCTCTCGGGCTCATAGAATATAATAATAATCCTCCCAAATAGAGAATACAACAATTATTAACAGGAAATGAGAGGGAACGGAGATATGACACACAAGTAAGACTGTGGCTGAGTGCAAGACAGCAATTAGAAGTCAATTCAACAAGTATACGATTGATGCGGGTTCCAACAGAGATATCATATGGCCTAAACATGGTTTCTAACATGAATGGCAGTCAATTGCTCAAAGACAAGGAAAGAATTGGTAATAATAATGGGCTATTCGACTTTACTGTCTCACGGGACAGACCAAGTCCCAATCCCTCACGGTGCACGCTCACTCGCCCGTCACCTAGGATGTGCGTCACCTCCAAATTTTCACATCATATCAATTCTCAGGGTTTCATACCCTTTAAACCAGATTTAAGACTGTTACTTACCTTAACCGCGCAGAAATCCTACTCCGAAATGCCCTTTCCTCTCGAATCGGCCTCCAAATGCCCCGAATCTAGCCACAAGCAGTACGAGATAATCAATATAGTCTAAAAGGATCAATTCCACCAGAAAACTACTAAAATATAGCCCAAAATCAAAAATCGGCCCAACCTGGCCCCCCGGCCCACGTCTCGAAACCCGACAAAAGTCACAAAACCCAAAAGACCATTTACTCATGAGTCTAACCATACCAAATTTATCAAAATACGACATCATTTGCCCCTCCAAAACCCCAAAATTCATTCTCCAATTCTCAAGCCCTAACCTCTCAAATCTCACCTTAAAAACTCACCAACTAGGTGTAAAATCAGTGGGGAAACACCATCATTGAAGATAAATAGGTACAAAAAACTTACCTCAGTGATTACTTTGAAATCCCTCTCAAATTACCCAAAATTCGAGCTCAAAAATGATGAAAATGGTAAAAAATCTTGAAGTCTTCTATTTATAGGTTCTGCCCAGACTTTCGCACTTGCGGCTCAATATGCACATATGCGGAGCCGCATCTGCAGAAAAAGATCCACTTTTGTGAAAAACCCACTTAAACACTGCCTCTGCTTCTGCAATCAAGTGACTGCATTTGCGCTCTTCGCAGGTGCGGGAGTCACATTGCACATGCGGTCCAAACACGCTCATGCGCCCCGAAGTCCACTTCTGCGGTCATCGAAGGTGCGGGAATTCCATCGCACCTGCGCCCTCTGCCCAAATCTTCCTTGGCCGCACCTGCGATCCTTGCCTCTCTTCTGCAGGCTCACACTTGCGGTTCTCACTCCGTAGATGCGGTTACACCAGTAGCAGCAACACTTAAGCTGCAATTCTTCAACTCAAATCAAGCCGTCAACACCTGAAATCACCCCGAGGCCCTTGGGACCTCAACCAAACATACCAACAGGTCCTATAACCTGATACAAACTTACTTGAACCTTCGAATCACTCAAAACAACATCAAAACACCAAATTACATCCGGATTCAATACTAAAGAACTTCTAAACTTCCGAATTCCACAAACGACGCCGAGACATACCAAACCACGTCCGATTGACCTCAAGTTTTACACAGAAGTCAAAAATGACACCACAAACCTACTCCAACTGTTAGAAATCCAATCCGACCCCGATATCAAAATTTCCACGGCCGGCCAAAATTGCCAAAATTCCAACTTTCTCCAATTAAAGCCTAACTCTATTAAGGACCTCCAAATCACATTTCAGACGTGCTCCTAAGTCCAAAATCACCTAACGAAGCTAACAAAACCATCAAAATTCAAATCCGATGTCGCTTACACACAAGTCAACATCCGGTCGACTTTTCCAACTTAAGCTTCAAATTAAGAGACTAAGTTTCTCAATTCACTCTGAAACCACTCCGGACCCAAACCAACCAACTTGGTAAGACATAATACAGTGTTTAAGCACAAAAGAAGCAGAAATAGGGGAAACGAGGCTATAACTCTCAAAATGACCGGTCGGGCCGTTACATCCTCCCCCTCTTAAATAATATTCGTCCTTGAACGGGTCTAGAAGTATACATGGAGTCTCAAATAGGTGTGGATATTTTCTCTACATCTCCCACTCGGTCTCCAAGGTGGCCTTCTCCACGGGCTGACCTCTCCACTGCACCTTCACTGAAGTTATATCCTTTGACCTCAACTTCCGAACATGCCGCTCCAAAATGGCCACCTGCTCCACATCATAAGCCATATCACCATCCAACTGAACCATGATGAAATCCAAAACATGGGACAGATCACCGATGTACTTTCGGAGAATGTAAACATGAAATGCTGGATGCACACTCGACAAGCTAGGTTGCAAAGCAAGCTTGCAAGCCACCTCCCTGATTCTCTGAAGTACCTCAAAAGGCCCAATGAAACAAGGGCTCAAGTTTCCCTTCTTCCCAAAACTTATAACACCCTTCATGGGTCATACCTTCAATAGAACCTTCTCCCCAACCATGAAAGACACATCACGGACCTTCCTATCAATATAGCTCTTTTTCCTAGACTATGTCGTGTGAAGTCGCTCCTGATTCAATTTCACCTTGTCTAATACATCCTAGACCAAGTCTATACCCAAGAGCCTAGCCTCACCTGGCTCAAACCATCCCACTGAAGATCTACACCACCTCCCATATAAACCCTCTTACAAAGCCATCTGAATGCTCGACAGAAAATTATTCTTATATGCAAATTCTATGAGCGGTAGAAACTGGTCCCATGAACACCAAAATCAATGACGCAAGCACGTAACATGTCCTCTAATACCTGGATAATGCGCTCGGACTGTCTGTCTGTCTGAGCGTGAAATGTTGTGCTCAACTCAACCTAAGTACCCAACTCTCGCTGCATGGCCCTCCAAAACTACGATGTAAACTGTGTGCCTCTATATGAGATGATAGAAACTGGGACACCATGAAGGCAAACAATCTCTTGTATGTAAATCCCAGCCAACCGCTCTAAAGAATAAGTAGTACAACTGGAATGAAGTGCGCGGACTTGGTCAGCCGATCCACAATCACCCAAATAGCATCGAAATTCCTCGAAGTCCGTGGGAGCCCAACTACAAAATCCATGGTGATCCGCTCCCAGTTCCACTCTGGGATCTATAAACTCTGAAGCAAGCCACCCGATCTCTGATGCTCATACTTAACCTGCTGACAGTTGAGAACCGATCCACAAACCCAACTACATCCTTCTTCATCATCCTCCACTAATAGTGTTGTCTCAAATCCTAGTACATCTTCGTGGCACCCGGATGGATGAAATACTGCGAGCTATGGGCCTCCTCAAGAATAAACTTCTGTAGCCCATCTACATTGGGGACACATATCCAGCCCTGCATCCTCAATGCCCCGTTATCACCAATAATCACATCTCTAGCATCACCTTACCGAACCTTGTCCTAGAGGACGAGCAGATGGGGGTCATCATAATGACGCTCCTTGATACGATCATAAAGAGAAGACCTAGAGACCACACAAGCCAATACCCGACTCAGCTCCGAAATATCCAATCTGACAAGCTGGCTAGCTAAGGCCTAAACATCCAATGCAAAGGTCTCTCTACAGCTAGAAAATATGCTAAACTCCCCAAACTCTCTGCCCGACGAATCAAGGCATCTGCCACCACATTGGCCTTCTCAGGATGGTAAAAAATGGTGATATCATAGTCCTTAAGAAGCTCCAACCACCTCCGCTAATGCAATTTAAGATCCTTCTTCCTGAATAGAGGTTGCAAACTCCGGTTATCAATGTAGATCTCACAATGAACCCCACACAAATAGTGCCGCCAAATCTTTAAGGCGTGAACAATAGCTGCTAACTCAAGATCATGGACATGATAGTTCTTCTCATGGGTCATCAACTAGCGTGAAGCATAAGCAATTACTCTACCCTTCTGCATCAGAACACATCCAATACCTATCTGTGAAGTATCACAATACACTGTATAAGAACCAGAAGCTGATTGCAGAACTAGAACTGGAGCAGTGGTCAAAGCAGTTTTGAGCTTCTGAAATCTCTCCTCGCACTCATCCGACCACCTGAATGGAGCACCCTTTTGGGTCAATTTGGTCAAGGGTGATGCAATAGATGAGAAACCCTCCACAAAATGACGGTAATATCCCGTCAAACCAAGAAATCTCTGAATCTTTGTGCTAGAGGACGGTCTGGGTCAACTCTACACCACCTCACCCTTCTACAAATCCACCTAAATACCCTCACTGGACACCATGTGCCCCAAGAACGCCGTTGAACTGAGCCAAAAATCACACTTCGAGAACTTTGCATAAAGTTTCTCCTCCCTCAATCTCTGTAATACAACCCTCAGATGTTGGGCATGCTCCTACTGGCTATGAGAGTACACCAGGAAGTCATCAATGAATACAATAATGAACGAATCCAAATAAGGCTGAAACACACCGTTCATCAAATGCATTAACGTTGTTGGGGCGTTGGTCAGCCCAAAAGACATCACAAGGAACTCATAATGGCCATATCAGGTCCTGAAAGTTGTCTTAAGAATATATAATCCCAAATCTTTAGTTGGTGATATCTTGACCTCAAATCAATATTGGAGAACACCCTCGCTCCCTGAAGTTGGTCAAGTAGATCATCATTGCGTGGAAAAGGATACTTGTTCTTGACTGTGACCTTGGTCAATTGCCTGTAATCAATGCACATCTTCATAACACCATCCTTCTTCTTTACAAATAGAACCGTGCACCCCAAGGTGACATGCTAGGTCGAATAAACCCCTTATCAAGGAGTTCCTGAAGTTGTTCCTTCAACTCTGCCGGTGCCATACGATACGGTGGAATAGAAATGGGCTGAGTGCCCGGCACCAAATCAATACCGAACTCAATATCCATGTCAAGAGGCATGCCCGGCCAATCTGCAGGAAACACATCCGGCAATCATGCACCACTGGAACAAAATCAATGGCTGGAGACTCTGCGCTAACATCCGTCTCGAACGCCAAATAAGATAGACAACCCTTCTCAACCATCCGCTAAGCCTTCAAGTATGAAATCACTCTATTAGGTACATAGTTTATAGAACTGGTCCACTCAACCCTCGTAATCCCCGGCATCGCCAACGTCACAGTCTTAGCGTGACAATCTAGAAAAGCATGACATGGAGACAACCAATCCATACCAAATATCACATCAAAATCAATCATACTGAGCAGCAAAAGATCCACTCTGGTCTCCAGACTCCCAATAGTCACCACACATGACCGATATATGTGGTCTACAATAATAGTATCGCCAGCAGAAGTAGATACATGAGCACATGAAACTAAAGACTCACGGGGCATATCTAGAAAATGAGCAAAATACGAGGAAACATATGAATAAGTGGAACCCGGGTCAAATAATACAGAGGCTTCTCTGTGGAAAACTGAGACAATACCTGTAATTATAGCATCTGAAGCAATGGCATCTGCTTTGCTAGGGAGGGCATAGAAATGGGCTTGGCCACCCCCTGTTCTGCCTCCCCCTCTCGGGCGACCCTAGCTGACTGGGCTCCACCCGGGGATGGCTGAGCGGGTGGTGGAGGAACTGATGCTGATGAAATAGACTGGCTCCTCTGTGGAGCGGGACCTCCCAATATACGGGGACACTCTCTCCTCATGTGAAAAAACTCCCCACACTCTTAGCAACTCCTCGGTACTGGTGCTGGGGATTGAAAGGAGCCCCAAGCACTGGGGTAACTGGCAGAAGGATGTGGCATAAACGAACCCAGACCCGATGGAGCACGGGACGAACTTTGCGCTAGAAGGGAACCAAGAGATAAACGACCATGTTGATAACTATGAGAGCCATGGCTAAATGATGTACCATGGTTAATTGAGTGAGCCGTCTAAGCATGTTTGAAAGGAAGACCTCTACCGTGCTGGAACTGACCCCCAAAAGGAGCACCGCTAAATCCACTCTGTCCACAAGACCTTTTGGACTCCCTATCAACCTTCTCCTAACTGTGAACCATCTCAATCTGACGAGCAATGTGGACAACCTCATCATAACTAGCACCTGACACTCTTTCTCTGGTCATAAGCAATCGTATCTAATAAGTAAGGACATCTATAAACCTCTTGATCCTCTCCCTGTCTGTGGGAATCAACCAGATAGCATGACGGGCCAACTCCGAGAATCGCATCTCATACTGCATCACAAACATATCACACTGAGGAAGTTGCTCAAATTGTCTATGCAGCTCCTCTCTGCGTAACTGAGGCACGAACTTCTCCAGAAAGATAACAGTGAACTGATGCTAGGTAAGGGGTGTTGCGCCGACCAGCCTATGCCTCTCGTAATCCTACCACCACCTGAATGCATCCCCAAAGAACTCAAAGGTAGTGAACGAGACCCCACTGGTCTCCAGAATACCTGTTGTACGGAGTATCCTCTGACACCTGTCCAAGAAGCCCTGTGTATCCTCTCCCTATACACCATTGAAAGATGGAGGCTGGAGTCTCCCAAACCTCTCCAATCTATGATGCTCATCCTCAGGCATAGCAGGAACCACATAGTCCTAAGCAGTTGTAACCGGCTGGGCTGGTGGTGCCCCCAGTGTCTTGAGTCCCTGTACTACCTACTCAGGTGTGTGGGCGGCGGGATTCTAAGTGCCTCCCCCGACTTGAGAGTGGTTGCAGTCATTGAAATAGAGACCACCTGCGCAAGGCCGGTGCACACGGTTAGAATCTGAACTAAGGCATCCTAAAGGCCAGGAATCACGATGGGCACAGGTGGTGCCTGAGCTGGTACCGCTGGTGCATCCACACCTGGGATCTGGTCTTGATCTGGGGCAACTGGTGGATCTGCAGGTACTGCCTCAGCTGCTGTGCGGGATGCACCTCTGCCCCTACCACGACCTCGGCTTCTCGCGGCCCTAGCTGGTGGTACTGGTGGCTGTCCCTTATGCCCAGTAGTACGAGTCCTCACCATCTTTGAGAGAATGAAACAACAGATGTTTAGTTACCAGAATCAACAGACTCGCACGACAAGAATTTGAGAATGTGGAGTTTTCCTAAGGGTTCTGCAACCTCTGAAAGATAAGTACAGACGTCTCTGTACCAATCCGCAATACTCTACTAAACATGCTTATGAATCGTGAGACCTATGTAACCTAGGCTCTGATACCAACTTGTCACGACCCAAATACCTAACACGTCGTGATGGGGACGTTCGTGGAACTAGGCAAGCCGACATTCTCAATATGCTTTCAATATATGACAGAAATGAGTTAAGGCAATTAAATTAACAGGAGGTTTACATAACAACGGGGTAAAACCCCAAAACACAAGTGCGGAATAACAGCTCGACATCGAGGTGTGACTAAGTCATGAGCATCTAATAACCAATCTAGAAACAGAGTCTACTAAATCCTGTGCCAAATGCCAATACAAGAGAGAAAAGATAATAATAAAGGAGAAACAAGGATTGCGGATGCCGACAACTACCTCGTAAGTCTCCGATAATCAGCTCGCGCATGAACTCAGCTACTGCCGGAACCGTACACACCTAGATCTGCACATGAAGTGCAGGGTGTAGCATGAGTACAACCAACTCAGCAAGTAACAGAATTAAATAAGGAACTAAGAAGGAACGACGAGCTATGAAAATACAGTTCATTTCAGAAGTTTTCAGTAAAGAGTGAACATGCTTTCAAATATGGCAGTTTAAGTCAAATCAGTTCGAGCACAAGTAAGTCAAATATATATCTTCCAGCAATTTTACAACAACAACAGGTCACAACTAAGTGCAACAATAAATAAAAGCAAGTACAGCCTCTCAAGGCAATAGTCGCTCAACTCATCTCAACAGCTCACACACTCGGCTCTCAGCCCTTAATACTCACTCTCAATAGGTACCTGCGCTCACTGGGGGTGTTCAGACTCCGGAGGGACTCCTTCAGCCCAAGCACTATATCACTGCAGCGTGCAGCCCGATCCAATCTCGTTGCAGCATGCAACCCGATCCATAATATATATATATATATATATATATATATATATATATAAGAATCCCTAAGGCTTGTTGCGGCATGTAACCCGATCCAATCTCGTTGCAGCGTGCAACCCGATCCATAATATATATATATATATTTATGTATATGGATCGGGTTACATGCCGAAACAAGCCTTAGGGATTGTTATATATATATATATATAGCTCGAAGGCTTGTTGCAGCGTGCAACCCGATCACAAATATAGCCATAAGGCTTGTTGCGGTGTGCAACTCGATCCACATAGCTCATAGCTCGGCACTCAGGCCCTATCTCAGTCACTAACATCTCCAGCCTCTCGGGCTCACGGAATATTATAATAATCATCCCAAACAGAGATACAATAAGTATTAACAAGAAATTAGAGGGAACGGAGATATGACACACAAGTAAGATTGTGACTAAGTGCAAGACAGCAATTAGGAGTCAATTCAATAAGTATAAGACCGATGCGGGTCCCAACAGTGATATCATATGGCCTAAGAATGGTTTCTAACATGAATGGCAATCAATTGCTCAAAGACAAGGAAAAACTGCTAATAACAACGGGCTACTCGACTTTACAGTCTCACCCGACGGACCAAGTATCAATCCCTCATGGTGCACGCTCACATGCCCATCACCTAGCATGTGTGTCACCTCCAAATATTCACATCATACCAATTCTCGTGCTTTCATGCCCTCAAAACCAGATTTAAGACTGTTACTTACCTCAACCACGCATAAATCCTACTCTGAAATGCCCTTGTCTCTCGAACCGGCCTCCAAATGCCCTGAATCTAGCCACAAACAGTACGAGATAATCAATATAGTCTAAAAGGATCAATTCCACCAAAAAACTACTAAAATATAGCCCAATATCTTAAATCGGCCCAACCCAGGTCCCCGGGCTCACGTCTTGAAACCCGATGAAAGTCAAAAAACCCAAAAGCCCATTCGATCACGAGTCTAACCATACCAAATTTATCAAAATCAAACCTTATTTGCCCCTCCAAAACCCCAAAATTCATTCTCCAATTCTCAAGACTTAATCTCCCAAATCTCACCTCAAAACTCACCAACTAGGTGTAAAATCAGTGGGGAAACACCATTATTGAAGATAAATAGGTACAAGGAACTTACCTCAGTGATTACTTCGAAATCCCTTTCAAAATCCCCAAAATCCGAGCTCAAAAATGATGAAAATGGTGAAAAATCTCGAAGTCTTCTATTGATAGGTTCTGCCCAGACCTTTCACACATGCAGATCAATATGCACATATGTAGAGCCGCATATGTATACAAAGCTCCGCTTTTACTAAAAATCCACTTAAATACTACCTCGACTTCTGCGATCAAGTGACTGCATTTGAACTCTTTGCAGGTGCGGGAGTCACATCACACTTGCGGTCCAAACACGCTCTTGCGCCCTGAAGTCCGCTTCTGCGGCCCTCGCATGTGCGGGAATGCCATCGCACCTGTGCCCTCTACCCAAATCTTCCTTGGCCACACTTGCAATCATTTCCTCGCTTCTGCGGGCTTGCACTTACAGTTCCCACTCTACATGTGGGGTTACACCAGTAGCAGCACCACTCCAGCTGTAATTTCGCAACTCAAATCAAGTCGTCAACCACCCGAAATCACCCTGAGGCCCTCGGGACCTCAACCAAACATACCAACAGGTCCTATAACCTGATACGAACTTAGTCGAACATTCAAATCACTCAAAAATACATCAAAACACAAAATTATACTCGTATTCAAGCCTAAAGAACTTCTAAACTTTCGAATTCCACAAGCGATGCCGAACCTACCCAACCACGTCCGATTGACCTCAGATTTTACACACAAGTTAAAAAAAAACACCACGAACCTACTCCAACTTTCAGAAATCCAATCGGACTCTGATATCAAAATTTCCACTGCCGGCCAAAATCGCCAAAATTCTAACTTTCTCAAATTCAAGCCTAACTCTACTACAGACCTCTAAATCAAATTCTAGACGTGCTCCTAAGTCCAAAATATGGTTGTCCAACAGGAGGGGATAGGACAAATCAATGGGACGGGACGACATTTAGCCGAGACGGTGGCGGGATGGGACGAAACGGTAGGCCCATCCCATCCCGCCAACAAATGGGATGGGACGGGATGGAATGGGGCGGGAAGGGAGGGGTTCGCGGGCCTTAAGTGCCATTTTAAAAAATATATATTATTTAAGCATTAATTTTGGAAACGACTTTTTTTTTTACAATGACTAAGTTTTTAAAGTTTGCAACGGCTAGTTTTTTGACTGATTTAATAAACTTAAAAGTTAAACAAAAATTAGGAAACTAAGTAAATAATTATAAAATATTAAAACAAAAGACTTGTAATGAAATATTCTAGTAATTATAAATTTATAATAGAGTTATAATTTATTTAATATAATTTCGAGGCATTAAGTAACTAAGTAAGAGTGTAAGACAATTCATAAATAAATAAAAAAAAGCAACACTTATAGCCTTTTCTTTTATTAATAGAACTTTCAAATTTCACATACAAATATAATTCCTTTGAAGAGCACCTAATCTACGCAGCCACCTTCTAGGAAGGGTTCTGGATAAACTAGGCCTCTTATTAGACAATTACAAATTATCATACTAATATTTGTAAGCTCCTATATAACTTTTTTGTTACTTATCTATAATTTCTCTCGGACATTGTTCTTGAATTGGCAATGTTGATTGATGTTCCATGAGTTCCATGTCATCATCGCTCCCAGTGCTAAGTATCTCATTGTATTCTTCTTCTTTCCTAATGGTTAATTTTTCAAAATCAAGATCTCTTCTTTCTGAATTAATCCAATCTCTGAATAATACGAAAATCTCTAGGTTGTCCTCTACTAACGAATGTCTATGATCTCTGATTTAAAATCTTGTCGCGCTAAAAGCACTCTCTGATGCTACTGATGATGCTTGAATAGCCAGGATATCTCGGGCCATTATTGAAAGTGTTGGAAAAGCCTTGCCACGCTTCCTCCACCATGCCAAAAGTTATTTGTTGCCTTCTTCGTCTTTAATACTTTCCAATCCTTAATTAAGATAAGAATCAAGTTCACCATCAATAGAGGAATCAAAACATGTTATATCATTCATATCTTCCTATAGAACTTCTACTCCAGACTTAGAAGTAGAAGCAGCAATTTCACCACCTGTTGTTTTCATAGATTTATATTTATCAAACATTGATCTTGTATAAGAATATATATTAGATTGGCAGTCTTCGAGAGATGGTTGTTCATTTTCTTGAATTGCTAAATTCTCCTAAATTTTACGAACAAGTCCCTTTGCACCTCTTAATTTTAAAGATGGGTTAAGTATAGTAGAAATTAAATAACTTGGGGAATAGGGAAAAATACTTTTTAAATTTTGCAATCATTTTATTAATGGCCGGTGCATAAGTTGGATTAGTTTTATACTTACCAAATACAACATAAATTCCACAAATATACCATAATATTTGTGTAATATTAGGATAATATATACCAGAAAATTATTTTGTAGCAAGTAAACTCTTTGATATGATCCCAATCAGAATCAACAATTTGATCAGCGGGGATACCATTATGCATATTAAATACCTTTTGTATAGGCACCCGATAATCATAAGCAACTTTAAGCATTTCATAAGTAGAATTCCACCTAGTACAAACATCTTTTGGAACTTTTCTATATGGAAGGTTAGCACTAGCACATTATTGAGAATATTCACAAATTCTACTCGCTTTATTAGCACGAAAAATATAGTTGCAAGCATGTTGTACTTTACTATAAGCATCAGAAAATAAATCAATACCACATTTACAACCAAGTTAAAAATATGATTACTACTACTTTCACCTTTACTACTTTTTTACTAAATTTTTTAAATACGCCAAATATATTTTAGGTGCCATAATTTAAATATGAAATTAAATTAAAAAACTTAACACAAAAATTAAACACACAAATGAAATACGAAAATAGAAAAAGTAAAGTAAACACAATAATTAAGCACTAAAATGATACGTAAAAATTATATATTAAAATTAGGAGATGGAACGAGTGCACCGTGATTAAATATTGAAACTTGAATAAATTGCCCAAAATATTGCTCCAAATACTTGACGAATCAATTTGAAGCTAGAAAGTTGCTCCAAAAATTTGCTCAAATACTTGAAACTTATCACTTGATAGTTGATAGTGAGAAAATTGAGAGAATAATATAGATAGAATGTAAGAGATTTGAGAGAGAACGATTGATTTTTGTGGGAAAAAATGAATAAGGCGAGGGTATTTATAGTAGAAAATAGGGTCAAAGTGTAATTTAATAAACTTAGAGGTTATATTAAAAGTTTGGGGAGGTAGGGGTGTTTCGGGTGGGTGGAGGCCAATTATAGCGGTTTTTGGCCGTTGGGAATGGCTATGTTTGCAATTGACGTTGTTGCCGAACGACTATAATTCAAAAATAAAAAAAAATAGGACGCAGGACAGGCGAGACGGGACAGGACGGGACAGAACGGGACGAAATGGCCATCCCATCCCATCCCGTGTCCCGTTTAACATGGGCCCATCCCGTTTAGAATTAAGTGGGTCGGGCCCAGACGCGGGATGGGGCCGGGACAGGACGGCCCGCCCCATTGGACAACCTTAGTGTAAAATCACCTAACAGTGCTAACGGAACCATCAAAATTCAAATCCGAGGTCGTTTACACACAAGTCGACATTCAGTCGACTTTTCCAACTTAAGCTTCCAATTAAGAGACTAAGTGTCTCAATTCACTCCTAAACCACTCTGGACCCGAACCAACCAACCCGGTAAGACATAATGCAACTGTAAAGCATAAAAGAAGCAAAAATGGGGGAAACGGGGTTATAACTCATGAAACGACCAGTCGGGTCGTTACATCCTCCCCTTCTTAAACAAACTTTCGTCCTCGAACGGGTCTAGAAACATACCTGGAGTCTCAAATAGGTGAGGATATCTGCTCCGCATCTCCCGCTCGGTCTCTCAAGTGGTCTCCTCCATAGGCTGACCTCTCCACTTCACCTTCACTAAAGCTATATCTTTTGACCTCAACTTCCGAACCTGCCGCTCCAAATTGGCCACCGGCTCCACATCATAAGTCATATCACTATCCAACTGAACCGTGGTGAACTCCAAAACATGGGACGGGTCGCCGATATACTTCCGGAGCATAGAAACATGAAATACTGGATTCACACTCAACAAGCTAGGCGGCAAGGCAAGCTTGTAAGCCACCTCCCTGATCCTATGAAGTACCTCAAAAGACCTAATGAAACGGGGGCTAACTTTTCCCTTCGTCCCAAACCTCATAACACCCTTCATGGATGATACCTTCAGCAAAACCTTCTCCCCGACCATGAAAGACACATCACGGACCTTTCTGTCAGTATAGCTTTTTTGCCTAGACTGCACCGTGCGAAGCCGCTCCTGAATCAATTTCACCTTGTCTAATGCACCCTGGACCAAGTATGTACCCATGAGCCGAGTCTTACCCGGCTCAAACCATCCCACCGGAGATCTACACCGCCTCCCATATAAATCCTCTTACGGAGCCATCTGAATGCTCGATTGATAACTATTGTTTTATGCAAACTCCACGAGCAACAGAAACAGGTCCCATTAACCCCCAAAATCAATGAAACAAGCGCGTAACATGTCCTCCAATACCTGGATAGTCCACTCGGACTGTTCGTCCGTCTGAGAGTGAAAGTTTGTGCTCAACTCAATCTGAGTACCCAAATCTCGTTGCACGGCCCTCCAAAACTGCGATGTAAAATATGTGCCTCTATCTGAAATGATGGAAAGTGGGACACCATGAAGGTGAAAAATCTCTCGTATGTAAATCTCAGCCACTCGCTCTGAAGAATAAGTAGTACAACTGGAATGAAGTGCGCGGACTTGGTCAGCCAATCCACAATCACCCAAATAAAATCGAACTTCCTCGAAGTCCGTGGAGCCCAACTATGAAATCATGGTGATCCTCTCCCACTTCCACTCTGGGGTCTCTAACCTCTGAAGCAAGCCACCCGGTCTCTGATGCTCATACTTAACCTGCTGACAGTTGAGACACCAAGCCACAAACCCAACTATATCATTTTTCATCCTCCTCCACCAATAGTGTTGTCTCAAATCCTTATATCTTCACGGCACCCGGATGGATGGAATACCGCGAGTTGTAGGCCTCCTCAAGAATCAACTCCCGTAGCCCATCTACATTGGGCACACATATATGTCCCTACATCCTCAACAGCCCGTCATCACCTATAGTCACATCTCTAGCATCTCCTCGCCAAACCCTGCCCTGGAGGACGAGCAGATGGGGTTCATCATACTGACGCTCTCTGATACGATCATAAAGAGAAGACCTAGAGTCCACACAAGCCAATACCCGACTCGGTTCCGAAATATCCAATCTGACAAGCTGGCTAGCTAAGTCCTAAACATCCAATGCCAAGGGTCTCTCTACTGTTTGAAGATACGCTAAACTCCCCAAACTCTCCGCCTGACGGATCAAGGCATCGGTCACCACATTGGCCTTCCCGTGATGGTAGATAATGGTGACATCATAGTCCTTAAGAAGCTCCAACCACTTACTTTGACGCAAGTTAAGATCCTTTTGATAGAATAGATGTTGCAAACTCTAGTGATATGTGTAGATCTCACAATGAACCCTATACAAATAGTGCCGCCAAATCTTCAAGGCGTGAACAATAGTTGCTAACTCAAGATCATGGACACGATAGTTCTTCTCATAGGTCTTCAACTGGGACGAATCATAAGCAATCACTCTACCCTCCTGCATCAGAATACATCCAATACCTATCAGCGAGGCATCACAATACAATGTGTAAGAACCAGAAGTTGATGCCAAAACTAGAACTGGAGCCGTGGTCAAAGCAGTCTTGAGCTTCTGCAATCTCTCTCGCACTCATCCGACAACCTAAATGGAGCACCCTTTTGGTTAAATTTGGTAAAGGGTTATGAAATAGATGAGAAACCCTACACAAAACAACAGTAATAGCCCGCCAAACCAAGAAAGCACCGAATCTCTGTGGCTGAGGACGGTCTGGACCAAATCTACACCGCCTCAGTCTTCTTCTGATCCACCTGAATACCCTCACTGGACACCATGTTCCCCAAGAAAGCCACTGAACTTAGCCAAAACTCACACTTGGAGAACTTTGCTTAAAGCTTCTCCTCCCTCAATCTCTGTAACACAACCCTCATATGCTGGGCTTGCTCCTCGTGACTACGAGAGTACACCAGGATGTCATCAATGAATACAATAACGAACGAGTCCAAATAAAGCTGAAACACACTGTTCATCAAATGCATGAACGTTGTTGGGGCGTTGGTCAGCCCAAAAGACATCACAAGGAACTTATAATGGCCATATCGGGTCCTGAAAGTTGTCTTAAGAATATCCGAATACCGAATCTTTAGCTGGTGATACCCTGACCTCAAATCAATCTTGGAGAATACCCTCGCTCCCTAAAGCTTGTCAAATAGATCATAAATACGTGGCAAAGGATACTTGTTCTTGATTGTGACCTTCTTTAGCTGTCTGTAATCAATGCACATCCTCATAGAATCATCCTTCTTCTTCACAAATAGAACTGGTGCACCCCAAGGTGACACGCTAGGCCAAATAAACCCTTTATCAAGGAGTTCCTGATGTTGTTCCTTCAACTCCTTCAACTCCGTCGGTGCCGTACAATACGGTGGAATAGAAATGGGCTGATTGACGGGCACCAAATCAATACCGAAGTCAATATCCCTGTCAGGCGGCATGCCGGCAGATCTGCAGGAAACAAATCCAGAAATCACGCACCACTGGAACAGAATCAATGGCTGGAGACTCTGCACTAACATCCCTCACGAATGCCAAATAGGATAGACAACCCTTCTCAACAATCCTTTGAGCCTTCAAGTATGAAATCACTCTACTGGGTACATAGTCTATAAAACCGCTCCACTCAACCCTCGACAACCCCGGCATCGCCAATGTCACAGTCTTAGCATGACAATCTAGAACAACATGAAATGGAGACAACCAATCCATACCCAATATCATATCAAAATTGATCATACTGAGTAGTAAAAGATCCACTCTGGTCTCCAGACTCCCAATAGTCACCACACATGACCGATATACGCGGTCCACAATTATAGTATCACCCACATGAGTAGATACATGAACAGATGAAACTAAAGACTCGTGGGGCATATCCAAGAAATGAGAAAAATACGAGGAAACATATGAATAAGTGGAACCCGGGTCAAATAATACAGATGCATCTCTGTCGCAAACTGAGACAATACCTGTAATCACAGCATCTGAAGCAATGGCATCTGGTTTGGCAGGGAGGCATAGAAATGGGCCTAGCCACCCCTTGATTTGCCTCCCCCTCTCGAGCGACCCTAGCTTACTGGGATCTACGGGCTGGCTAAGCGGGTGGTGGAGGAACTGGTGCTGATGACATAGACTGGATCCTCTTCAGAGCGGAACCTCCCACTATACGGGGACACTCTCTCCTCATGTGTCCAAACTCCCCACGCTCAAAGCAACTCCTTGGTGCTGGTGCTGGTGACTGAAGGGAGCCTCGAGCACCGAGATAACTGGCAGAAGGACCTAGCATAGACGAACCCTAATCAGATGGAGCATGTGACAAACTCTGTGCTAGAAGGGCACCGAGAGATGAACGGTTGTGCTAATAACTATAAGAACCATTGCCAAATGATGCACCACGGTGAACTAAGCGAGCCGTCTGACCATGTCTGAAAGGACGACCTCTACTGTTCTAGAACTGACCCCTAGAAGGAGCACCTCTAAATCCACCCTTTCCACGAGGCCTTTGGCCTCCCTCTCAACCCTCTCTTGACTACGAACCATCTCAATCTGACGAGCAATGTCGAAAACCCCATCAAAAGTAGAAACTGACACTCTCTCTTTGGTCATAAGAAATCACAGCTGATAAGTGAGGCCATCTATAAACCTCTTTATTCTCTCCCTGTCTATAGAAACCAACCAGATAGCATGATGGGACAACTCCGAGAATCGCATCTCTTACTGTGTCACAAACAAATCACCTTGACAAAGCTACTCAAACTTTCAAGAAGCTCCTCTCTGCGAGACTGAGGCACGAACTTCTCCAAAAAGATAACGGAGAACTGCTAGGTAAGGGGTGCTGCGCCGACCAGCCTACACCTCTCGTAAGTCTCCCACCAACTGAATGCAGCCCCAGAGAACTGAAAGGTAGTGAACAAGACCCCACTGGTCTCCAGAATACCTGTTGTACGGAGTTTCCTCTGTCACCTGTCCTAGAATCCCTATGCATCATCTCCCTCTACACCACTGAAAGATGGAGGCTATAGTCTCCCAAACCTCTCCAATATATGCTGCTCATCCTCAGGAATAGCAGAAACCACATAGTCCTGAGCAGCTGCAACCGGTTGGGTTGTTGGTGCCCCCGGTGTCTGGAGTCCCTGTACTACCTCCTCGGGTGTGTGGGCGAAGGGAGTCTGAGTGCCTCCCCTGACCTGAGAAGTGGTTGCATCCTTTGAAACAGAGACCACCTGAGCAAGGCCGGTGCACACGGTCAGAATCTAAGCTAAGGCCTCCTAAAGGCCAGGAATCATGATGGGCACAGGTGGTGCCAGAGATGGTCCCGATGGTGTATCCACAGCTGGGATCTTGTCTTAATCTAGGGCAACTGGTGGATCTGCAGGTAGTTCCCCAGCTGTTGTGTGGGCTGCACCTCTGCCCCTACTACAGCCTCTACCGTGACCTCGGCCTCTCGCGGACCTAGCTAGTGGTACTAGTGGTTGTCATGCTTCCCAGTAGTACGAGTCCTCGCCATTTGTGACAGAATGAAACAACAGATGATAGTTACTAGAATCAACATATTCACACGACAAGAAATCAAGAATGTGGAGTTTTCCTAAGGGTTCTACAGCCTCTCGAAGATAAGTACAGACGTCTCCGTACCGATCCGCAATACGTTACTAAACCTGCTCGTGAGACCTATGTAACCTAGCCTCTGATACCAACATGTCACGACCCAAATACCTAACTCGTCGTGATGGCGCTTATCATAGAACTAGCCAAGCCGACATTCTCAATATACAACAGAAATGAGTTAAGGCAATTAAATTAACCGGAGGTTTACATAACAACGGGGTAAACCCAAAACATGAGTGCGGAATAATAGACCGACATCGGGGTGTCACTAAGTCATGAGCATCTAACAACTAATCTAGAACATAGTCTACTACAGTCTGTGCCAAATGCCAATACAAGAGAGAAAAGATAATAATAAAGGAGAAACAAGTACTGCGAAAACCGGCAGCTACGAGCTATGAAAATACAGTTTATTTCAGAAGTTTTCAGTAAAGAGTGAACATACTTTCAAATCCGGCAGTTTAAGTCCAACCAGTTCGAGCTCAAGTAAGCCCGATATAAATCTTCCAGAAATTTCATAACAACAACAGATAACAATCTGATGCATATGTATAAGTATAGCTATAAGGTTTGTTGCGGCATGCAACCCGATTCATATACCTCACATAGCTCACAGCTCGGCTGCCCTATCTCAGTCACTAACCTCTCCAGCCTCTCGGGCTCATATGATATCATAATAATAAGCCAAATAGAGAATACAATAAGTATTAACAAGAAACGAGAGGGAATGGAGATATGACACACAAGTAAGATAGTGACTGAGTGCAAGACAATAATTGCAGTCAATTCAAGAAGTATACGATCATTGCGGGTCCCAACAGTGATATCATATGGCCTAATCATGGTTTCTAACATGAATGACAGTCAATTGCTCAAAGACAAGGAAAAACATGTAATAACCATGGGCGATTCGACTCTACAGCCTCACGGGACGGACCAAGTCTCAATCCCTTACGGTGCATGTTCGCGCACCCGTCACCTAGAATGTGCATCACCTCCAAATATTCACATCATACCAATTCTTAGGGTTTCATACCCTCAAAACCAAATTTAAGACTGTTACTTACCTCAATCGCGTAGAAATTCTACTCTGAAATGCCCCTGCCTCTTGAATCGGCCTCCAAATGCCCCGAATATAGCCATAAAAAGTACGAGATAATCAATATAGGCTAGAAGGATCAGTTCCACCAGAAAACTACTAAAATATAGCCCAAAATTCGAAATCGACCCAAACTGGTCTCCCGGGCTCACGTCTCGAAACCCGACGAAAGTCACAAAACCCGAAAGCACATTCACTCGTGATTCTAACCATACCAAATCTATCAAAATCCAACCTCATTTTCCCCTCCAAAACCCCAGAATTCATTCTCCAATTCTTAATCCCTAATCTCCAAAATCTCACCTCAAAGCCTCACCAACTAGGTGTAAAATCAGTGGGGAAACACCATTATTGAAGATAAATAGGAAAAAGGAACTTACCTCATTGATTACTTCCAAATACCTCTCAAAATCCCCAAAATCTGAGCTAAAAAATGATGAAAATGGTGAAAAATCTCGAAGCCTTCTATTTATAGGTTCTACCCAGACTTTTTGCACCTGCGACTAATATGCGGATCTGCGGACAAAGCTCCACTTTTGCGAAAATCCCACTTAAACATTGCCTCCGCTTCTTCAATCAAGTGACTGCATCTGCGCTCTTCGCAGGTGCGAGAGTCATATCGCACCTGCGGTCCAAACACGCTCTTGCGCCCCGTAGGCCGCTTTTGCGGCCATCGCAGGTGTGTGAATTCCATTGCACATGCACCCTCTGCCTAATTCATCCTTGGTTGCACTTGCTATCTATGATGACCCGATAGGTCATATTATGTTTTAGAACTAAATTCTGTATTTTGAATCCTTTAGAACCTTATCTTAGCCTTCCTCGATTTACATGCGCATTCTAGGTAATGGCCTGGAAGGCTTATATGTTAAAATCTGATAAAAATAAGAAATTTTTGCCTAAAATCTTCATTTGAATTGACTTCAGTCATTATTTTTGGTAAATAGACCCGGATCCGTGTTTTGAGGATCATGGTGGGTCTGTATCAAAATATGGGACTTGGGCATATGCCCGGGATCGAAATCGGAGGTCCCTAGCCCGAGTTATAAATTTTGTTGAAAATTAAAAGTCTGAAAATTTATTGGTTTTTAAGAATTGGTTGATGTTTAGCCTTGTTGATACAGGGTTCATATTTTGGTTCCGGAGCCCGATACAGGTATTTTTGACTTATCTATGAAATTTGGTGAGAAACAGAGTCGGTTTGACATGATTCGGATGTCCGGTGGTAAAAATATAGATTTCAAAGATTTCTTGAAAATTTCATTTGATTTGGTGTTCAATTCATAGTTCTAGGCGTTATTTTGGCGATTTGATCGAGCGAAAAAGCTCGTATGATATTTTTAGACTACTGTGCACTTTTGGTTTAGAGTCTCGAGGGCTCGGGTGAGTTTTGGTTAGGCTACGGATTGAATTGGACTTAGAAATTTTAGCTGGTGTGCATCAGACCTGTAGGTCTCGCATTTGCGAGATCTGGCTCGCAAATGCGAGCCTCGCAATTGCGGAGAACCTAGCGCATTTGCGAGCAGTTGGGGTGGGGGTGGACTTCGCATTTGCGAAGTATTGGTCGCATTTGCGATCATCTTCAGTTTGCATTTGCGAAGACTGCGGGCCCAAGAACCTTTTCACATTTGCGAAGAATGCGACATCTGCAGCTGAAGAAAATGAGACTTAGACGGGATTTTTTGATTCATTTACCAAATTTTCAAAACCTAAAACACAGGAGGCGATATTCCAAAGAACTTTTCTTCCCCAAATCATTGGTAAGTGATCTTAAACTAATTTCTTTCAATCTTTCACTACTTTTTCATAAGAAATCTAAGGTTTTCATGGTGAAATTGGGAGTTTTTGGGTAGAAACTATGGATTTGATAAATTGGGAATTAAGATCTCAAATTGAGGTCGGATTCCAAAACCAATTATACAACCGGGCTCGGGGTTGAATGAATAATCGGGTTTTGGTCCGAATTTCGGGTTTGGACCAAGCGGTCACGGTGTTGACTTTTTCAAAAAAAAGGCCTAAATTGAATTATTTACCATCGTGGATAGTTCCTAAGGCCTTATTTTAATTGTTTGATTGGTAATTTGCTAGATTCTATTGGTTTGGAGGCTTGTTTGAAGGGAAAAGTTGTGATTGAGCTTTGAGTTGGCCGTTGGAGCGAGGTAAGTGTCGTGGTTAACCTTGGCTTGAGGGATTAGGACTTAATTGTCTATTTTCTACGTGTTTAGATGTGGGGCACCATGTATAGGTGAGGTGACGAGTACCTATGTGTTGTTTTCGGGTTATAGCATGCGGGTGGGTCCTATTCTTGTAATTGTTGCTTTTCTTGATCATATTATTCATGCTTAGACTAGTTAATTGTAATGTTGACCATTATTATCATGTTTATGGATTTTGGTATTGATTGATGTTGAATCAAGTTGGGGTTGGTATTGTGGAACCGAATGTCGAAGTAAGATTTGATCTTGTTGTTTCTATCTCCCTACTGTTATTGTTCATTGTTTTAGTGAAGAAGAGTGTTAATGCACGAAGGGTGATGTCGTGCCGTTTCTAATGACTTTATGTGAGGTTGAAAGTGTTAATACACGAATGGTGATGCCGTGCCATATTGTGAGTGTAATGCACGAAAGGTGATGTTGTGTCATGTTATGAGAGTTAATGCACGAAGTGTGATGTCGTGTTGTTTCTATAATTTTGTAATGAGGATGAGAGTAACAGCATGAAGGGTGATGTCGTGCACTTTTATTTTATTGTGTTCATTGATTTTTTTTGCTTCATAGTATATATACTAATCAAGTTATCTTTCTGATGTAATTATTTATCTTGTATTTCCCCTCGGCATGTTTCCCCTTCTTATATTACCTGTTTAGTTCTTTACTTTTACTTGTATATACACTATTAAACTGTTCAGGTTTGATTGTAGATGTCTTGTCTTAGCCTCGTTACTACTTCGTTGAGGTTAGGCTAGACACTTACCAGTTCATGGGTCAGTTGTACTAATACTGCACTCTGCACTTTCTGTACAGATTTTGGCACTGGCTCTGGTTGATCGAGAGTTTGCTGTTAGACCCGTTATCCGGAGACTCAAGGTAGATCTGTCGGCGTTCACAGACCTTGAAGTCCCCGTCTATCTTTTATGTTACTGTTTCTTTCATTCAAACAGTTGTACTTCTTTCAGACTTGTACTTGTAGTAAATTCTAGAATGCTCGAGAATTGTGACACTAGATCTGGGTAGCGATAAATGATGAAGTTGTTATAATATTTCACACTCTTTATAGCTTATTTACTGTTAATTACTGAATTGTAGTAGAATTGGTTTAATAATACTCTAACTTGGCTTGCCTAGCAAGTGGAATGTTAGGCTCCATCACAGTCCCGACGGTGGAAATTCCGGGTCGTGACACGATCCTTGCCTCGCTTCTGCAGGCTCACATCTGCGGTTCCCACTCCGCAGGTGCGGTTACTCCAGTAGCAACAGCACTTCCGTTGCAATTCCTCAACTCAAATCAAGCCATCAACCACCCGGAATCACCCCGAGGCCCTCGGGACCTCAACCAAACATACCAACAGGTCCTATAACCCGATACGAACTTAATCGAACCTTTGAACCACTCAAAACAACATCAAAACACCAAATTACACCTGGATTCAAGCCTAAAGAACTTCTAAACTTCCGAATTCCACAAACGACGCTGAAACCTACCAAACCACGTCCGATTGACCTCAAATTTTACACACAAGTCAAAAATGACACCACGAACCAACTCCAACTTTCGGAAATCCAATCCGATCCCGATATCAAAATTTTCGTTGCTGGCCAAAATTTTAATTTTCGTCGATTCAAGCCTAACTCTACTACGGACCTCCAAATCACATTTCGAGCGTGCTCCTAAGTCTAAAATCACCTAACGGAGCTAACGGACCCATAAAAATTCATATCCGAGGTCGTTTACACACAAGTCAACATCCGGTCGACTTTTTCAACTTAAGCTTCCAATTAAGAGACTAAGTGTCTCAATTCACTCTGAAATCGGACCCGAACCAACCAACCCGGTAAGACATAATACAGTTGTAAAGCACAAAAGAAGCAAAAATGGGGGAAACAGGGCGATAACTCTCGAAACGACCGACTGGGTCGTTGCAATGATCGTTCCTCTACGCGAACGCGATGTCCATATCGCGAACTTGTAGTCTCAATGGTCCACATCTTTGCGAACGTGGGAACCACATCGCAAACGCGAAGAACAAATTCAGCTGGGCTCCTAGATGCCTTACGCGAACGCGAGACCTCTCTCGCGAACGCGATGAAGGAAACCAGCAACTGAAACACCAGATTTTCTGCAATTTCAACAAGTCCAAAAATGATCTGTTAACCATCCGAAATCAACCCGAGGCTCCCAGGACCTTAACCAAATATACTAACTAGTCCTAAAACACCGTACGAACTTAGTCGAGCCCTCAAAACACATCAAACAACAACAAAAAGACGAATCACCCTCCAATCCAAACTTAATGAACTTGAAACTTCAAATTTCTACAACTAATGTCGAAACCTATCAAACCACGTCCGATTGACCTCAAATTTTGCACACAAGTCATATTCAACATTATGGACCTACTCTAATATCCGGAATCGAAATCCTATGTTGGTATCAAAAAGTCCACTATCAGTCAAAATCTCCAAAATATCGACTTTCGTCATTTCAAGCCTAAATAAGCTACAGACCTCCAAAACACAATTCAGACACGCCTCATAGTCCAAAATCACCCAACGGAGCTAACGAAACCGACGAAACTCCATTCCAGAGTCGTCTTCACATAGTTCTCACTACGGTCAAAATCCTAAGACTTAAATTTTCTTTTAGGGACTAAGTGTCCCAAAATACTCCAAAACCAAAAACAAAACCTCGAGGCAAGACACATAAGCAAAACAAATACGGGAAAAATAGTAAACAAGGGATCGGGGCTATAAGTGATAAAACGACCATTACATATCCCCATAGCTAATGCGTTATAGACAATGGTCTTTATTGCCTGCTTAGTCTGCTCCAGTCTATCAGCTACTATAATTGGGCTATTTCTTCTTATCTTTGATTCACTGTTCTAGTTAGTTTAGGCAGTTTTAGCTAAATCAGGGGCTATGTGAAGCTAGATATCAATTATCTCCTTTAAAATTAAAAAAATGCAATGAATTGACGCACGCAGGCTCAAGTTTCCTAATTTACTGTTTACTCAGATCTTACGAATCGATCGTTATCGTTGTCGATCAGGTGAAAGCAAAGGAAAATGCCAAGAAAATCAGGACAAGCACACATCTCAGTTACAGACATGTTGTTAGCATACCTGATATGCTCACATACTAAGGCCTTATCATTTGACAGCTAAAACATGAAGGCCAAGAACATTTGAGAAACAAGTGTCCACTCGATCAAAAAACTGACGGATCAAAGTAACCACGATTGTAGTTTTGTCCACTCGCATTATTTGGACATGATTGCGACAGCCTTTCCGACAAATATGTTTTCTTTATGACAACTATAAACGTTGATCGAAAGGGCCTTGCACGTGATGCAGGGCAATGGTCCTATTGGTTTTATTTATGTAAAAAATAAGACCAAGCACAGGAAATACGACTTTTGATTGTATAACTAATTAAGAGGGGGTAACCGTTAGAAACAATTCAGAACTAAGAAGAAAAATCACACCAACAAATTTATAATAAAACCGGCATACATCCACTTTTACCAGCTCACTTAGTACAAAAGATAGCCACTTCAGGCTAAACTATACATAACTCTTCACATATTTGAGCATTCATATCTCAAGATATATATAGGTCGAATCTTCATGGCATAACAAAGCTTTTGTTAGTCTCTGTTTTTTAATACTTGCTCCTAATGCTAATTAAACCTGGATATGTTTTTCTTACTTAGTCTTGACTTCATCAGGCATTCGTTCTTCTTTGTGGTAATTTTCCCTAGATGACAAGTGATGCAGCATTTTGGACCTCAATTGCAACTCTTTCGTATTAAAAATTGCAGCAGCAGTGCCACTAAATCACCAATAAGGAATTTTATCAACTCTTTGTACCATTTGACCAGTCAATTTACATAACGAATGCTCTTCAACTACTACTTCTAGAATCTAGATGAGGAAATTATTCAGAAATGAGAAAGGCAAGCAGTTTGAATGAGTGGAATATATCTATGCTCAATACTTGATAGTTTACGTACCGAAATTAATTAAATAAATAGAATTTCTATTGTCAATATATTTAATATTATCTTTAATTAAATGAGATATGAATATTTTAGTTTCATTGTTATATTTCAGGGATATGAAATAGATATCCAACAAATAGTAAAATAAGAAAAATTCATAGTGATTATCCAATCACAATATTATATTTATTATTATATTCCTACTATAAATAATATTAAGAGTGAATGGTCATGTATTATGAAATTACCTAGGAGCAAATTAGCTGGTAACTAGTCTATTGTTGTAATATGGCCAAGTGGCATGGCCTTCAACAATGGCAAGGCCTTTCAACAAATGTCAAGATTTTCAACAAGTGTCAAGACTTTGGACAAGTGGCCAAATCTTTTCATGCAAAAATGCCTATAAATAGGCTCAAACACTTGTAGAATATTATCCAGAAAAGTTTATTAATTATTTCTCTCTAAATTCTTTTTTTTTACTTTATTTTTTATTAGTCCATGGCACATTATCAGCACGAAGCTCGCCTTTCACCCGCTACGAACTCATACTACTATCACGTAGCTAACTGAAAGCTATTCACCTCATATTGCACTCAGTGCTTGAAGAAATCAAAAGGGATTTGCTACTGATTGGCTATAAATTTCTATCTATGAAACCCCCTTATGGAAGAAGGTAAAACAAAAAAATTGATGTTTCCTTGCGGTCATACCTAAGGTATACTATTTCCTTCTTGTGCTGTATCTTGGCCATAGTTTTCTTTCCGGATTATTTGAGATTGGGATATCTATAGCTATAAGAAAGAAACAAAGATTTTCATAACATATAGCTTTCCTCAGTTATACTACAAACTCTTTGCGGTGAACATTAACTTTTTTACTGTTACATGAATATGCTTTTTCTTAAGTCTCTTAACCCTGTTTCATTGAAATTACTTCCATATGGTACCAGTTTTGTATGGTTATCTTTATCATGATATCTCGTTATACAATTTAGTTACTTATATCATATATGCATCAATATGTGTAGGGGCATAAAATTCTAAAATTCGAATACCGAACCGAATTAATTTGGTATTTTGGTATCGGTTTTTTTGATATTTCGGTACAAAAATTACCGTATTGACGGTATTGAGTTTTGATATTTCGGTATACCGAAATATTACCGAAACATTTAAGTGCAAGCCAAACTATATTTTTTATTTGGGAAATTTTCGTTCCTATACCATATAGGAAACTATAATATTAGTGAATGTGTTCATAGATTGCATATTACTCTTCATGCTATTCTACAAAGTATAGATCATGCATTAAATAAGGAATCATTGTAGCTGTAGGCTTCCTTATTTAGGCGCGCTAAAATTGGGGATTAAATATTCTTCCAGATCTTCCAAACGAAATCACGCACATTAATCTTCTTCGTCAGTTTCGTTTCAAATTTAGCGTCTCTACATCAAACGCAATTATTTTTCTACAATTCAAAAACGAATTGATTATTCTTCTACAATCCAAAAACGAATTGATTATTCTTCTACAATCCAAAAACGAATTGATTATTCTTCTACAATTCACAAATCAAAAACGACTAAATCTTCTATAATTTTTTTACTTCAAACGCATTTATGTCCAAATTTCAGTAATACAAAGCAAAGGAAAAGAGAGCAGCAACTCCACCATTGACAGCCATTAAAAAGTTTTGAAACTTTGAATTCAAATTTGGGTTTTCAAAAATCATTATTTGTTTAGATTGGGTGTTGTTGCAAATAATTGGGAATATGGTTTGGAGTTTATATCTCAATTTTGAGGGGTTTTGGTGAAGATTAGACTTAGTTTTGGGTGAATTTCGGATTGGAAGACGAAGAAGACGAAGAAGAAGAAGAAGAAGAAGAAGACATATTGCAGAAATTGTAGTTAAATTGTAAAAAAATTGTATTTTGTTGTTTATTTATTTTTCTTTTATTCATTTAACTATTGTATGAAAGTTGAACAACATTTTATAAAAAATATATTTAAGCGGTATTATATTGTAGTTGCATATAACTTAGTAGAAATAATATATGAAAATTGTAGATAATTTGTAGATAAGTTGTATAGTATATAATTAGTTGTATGAAAATTGTTTTTAGTATGTATAAATCAGATACAAAATATATAAAAGACATATTGTATAAAATTTGTATATAAGTTTTATGTTATTGTAGTTGTATTTCACTGGGTGAAAATAATGTGTGAAAGTTGTAAAAAATTATAGATAAGTTGTATTCCTCTATAACGGGAGATGTTGGCATATCAAGTAACTTTAGTGTTCCAGACGAACATGCATGAAAATAAAGATAAATTTTGTTATGAACAGTTTATAGATATTTTGTAGATAATTTGTAGAAACATTGAAATGTATTTTCATATTAATGTTTCAAATGATATGTAGTTTTGTTGTAGATTAAATGTAGAAAATAAGCCACTGTGAGTCTTATTTGACTCATTCCTCACATTCAACCTATTCTACAAATTCACGCCTCTTTAAATACAATACAATCATACTTTCTTGAATTTAAATGTATAGCAATATATATAACTTAAAAAACATCTTCTCCTCTACACAAGTTAGCTCCAAAACAGACGAAGGGGAATAACAAGCTCCCATCAAAACTTTTAACACAAAAACACAAAAGCTCAAAAATAAATAAACAACAGTCTATAATTTTTCTATAACTTTTCTACAATTTATCTACAGTTGCTGCAATATAATGTATGGGTTGGGTGTTGTTGAAAATAATCGAGAATATGGTTTGGAGTTTATATCTTAATTTTGAGAGGTTTTGGTGAAGATTAGACTTGATTTTGACTGAATTTCATATTGAAACTCGAAGAAGAAGAAGAAGAATAAGAAGACATATGCAGAAATTGTAGATAAATTGTAGATTATCTGTATTCTGATTGTAGATACTTTATTTTGTTTTCACAAATAAAAAATAACTAAAACTTCTGGAAAAAATACAATTATGTCAAAAATCTCAACTATGCTACAATTGAATGGGAATTAGGATATAAAAATTTGATGTATCCAGTTTGTAGATATTTTGTAGATAAATTGTAGATTATTTGTATTCTAATTGTAGATACTTTGTTTTATGTTTTCACAAATTAAAAACGACTAAAACTTCTACAACGCTTCTGCAAAAAACGAATTATGTCGAAAATCCCAATTAAACTACAATCAAATGGGAATTGGGATATAAAAATTTAATATACCCAGTTTGTAGATATTTTGTAGATGAATTGTAGATTATTTGTATCTGATTGTAGATGTATTATTTTCTGTTTTCACAAATCCAAACGACTAAAACTTCTACAAAATCTTCTGCAAAAAATATAATTATGTCGAAAATACCAATTAAGCTACAATTGAATGGGAATTGGGATATTAAAATTTAATGTACCCATTTTGAGAGAGTATATGATGTAAATCCAGGAATTATTTTAGGAAGAAATTTCAATCATCAAAAAATCTAATTATTAAAATATAAGGAAGGAAATGATTAGTAGTGGCTTGGGAGGAAACACATACTATTGTTTCCAGTTTCCACTCCAACTCAATTATTTTCTTTTTGCCTCTTTCTAGTTACTTGATATCTAGAATAATTGGTCATCAGTTTGCTCTCTTCTGGACTACCAAAAGTTTTAGCACTTGCAGTAAATTAATCTCTGAAACCTAATTGTCCCTAATTCACAGACCTTGTATATAACAATTTGGCATGCAATAGGGTCTTCAACAATAATTCCGGATGTAATTCCAGATGAATGCCAAAATTTTCTAAATACGAGAATATAGTTCGGTTAGAAGATGTGCTTTGCACAATATAGTTGTTTTTCATCTCCTATTAAAAACCCACATTTGCAGTTCAAATATAGGCCAATATTTTAAGCATCTACAGTCAATTACCAATACTTTAATAATAGTACATAAACGTGGGTGAGGGTGATTACTGAAATAATTTCTAAAACCTAATTTGGTGCCGTGTGATAATAAAAATATGATTATAAAAAATGGGTCTCATCTCTGTATTTTTTGAGAAGAAGAAGGAATGGAGAAGAGGAAGAAAGGAGAGGGGAAAAACACTGTTGGTCTTAGGAATTAGGGGAGAGAGAAACGTGGGATATATGGACACCTTTAATTAAGGAGTAAGAAACGTTCAATTAATTAGACCCTTAATTAAATATGATATAAATTGATAATTTAGTATACTAAGTATAATTAAGTCAAACCTTAAATATTGAGGATAATAAGGTTTCCTATGTGATATAAGAATATAAAAATTCCTTTTTATTTTCCAGCTCAATAACTAGCCTAAGCCCAACACCTCAAGCCTCCAAATTCCCTAATCCCTTAGTGCTCAAGCTGACTTACGGGCAGCATCTGCTTACCCCTCTCCCTTTTCTATTCCCTGACCCTTTCTATTTGTCATCTTCCTCATTGGGGTAATATTGTGTATACCAAATATAAAAAGTACTATTGTTGCTTGAAAAAAGGATAGTGAGGCCGATATTGAGACAAAGAAAAAATGTGACTAAATAAATCACAAACTTTATTAAGTTGAAAAATTGTTTGTGTATTTGACAATCTTCTTCTCTTAAAGATTTAAATCTTTTGTTGAACGTGTCTATGTACACTTTCAGAATCAACTGATGTTTTTGATTTTGAGCTTGTGCTTCTTCAGCCATTAATTGAGTTTTTTAATTTGTCGTTGAATTAGCACACGAAATCATTATCCAGTCTATTGTCCAGTAATCATCTATTCCGTTAATGTATTAAATCGAAATTGTATTGAAACCCTACCGAATCGAAATAAAAAATACCGAATTATGTCGAACTATTTTGGTACGGTATTTGATATACACAATTAATAAATCGAATACCGAAATACCGAACTGAAGTTTTTAAATACCGAACTGAAATACCAGATGCCCACCCCTAAACAGGTGTGCTTGTCATCCTAAGAACCTCCCGACATTTTTAATTCTTCTACTTTTGGATGAACATAATTCTTTTTGATTTTTGTCTTGAATGAGTGCTACAATGATTTTTCTTTTACCAAGTTTTTGACTGTATGTTATCTAATATTTTATTAATTTTAGAAATGCCAACTGATTGATAATAACTTACATATATGAAAAGATGCTTTTAAACATAGAATAATTGGCTGCCCTACAATGTTACTCAAAATGTTTACCGAACTTCTAAGACCTATTAGCAGTAAGTGTACATGGCCCTTAATATAAGATTGACTTTTGACTTTGAAACTCATGGCCAACAACATATTTATATTGCTCTATTGTTCAATTACACCAGATTCTTAAGTGCTTTGATGCATTACCTCTTCTCATTATATTTTATGTTACATTACTAATCAAGCAAGCAACTGGTAGTGTGATCTGTTAAGTTGCAAATTAGCAACATAAAAATTAATTTCTTGGTACTGTAGTTAATGTAAAATTCGTTGCGCGTTTGCTTGAATTGTTGTGAATCTAATTAACATGATAATAATTTCACTCCGACTCATAAATGACTTTATTCCTATAACCATCAATAGTGGTAATATTCTTAAGGGTGAGAGTGAGTCTCATTGCACTTTGGTCGAGTGATGACATTGATTGAGGGTAAGACGGTGGGTCTATTCCAACGCATCATGAGGGTGAGCCATCAAGTTTGACTCCTGGTGCGCTATAGTAATAAGACAATGGTTTGATTCCCGGCGCATTATGGCTTAATATGTCTTTATATGGGTAATGCATTGGGTTTGAGTCTCAATGCACCATATTGATGATATAATAATGACTAAAGAAAAATAATGTATATTTCATGAAAAACATGAAGTTTGTCCCACTTGATTTGCTTCATGCTTGAAGTGATGTGATAGCAGTGCATAATAAGTCTAAATGAAGACAAGTGATTGACCAATAAACATGAGTGTGCCAGTGATTAGAATAATAATAGTCATTATTATGATAATTTATAACGATATGAATGATCGTTTTGAGAGTATTAGCCCCAATCCCCTATTTATTGCTCCCTTTATTTCATTCTTTGTGGTTATGTGACTTTCTGGGTTGCTTGGTGTCGGGTTCGGGAGTGTTTTGGAGTGGAATGGGACACAGTCTCTAAATTGAAAGTTTGAGTGTTTTGGAGTGGAATGGGACACAGTCTCTAAATTGAAAGTTTAAGTCGTAGAAGTTGACCGTAGTTTGACTTGTGTGAAGACTACTACGGAATAGAGTTTTGGCGGTTCCAATAGCTCCGTGGGGTGATTTTGGTCTTAAAAGTGTGCCCGGATATTGATTTAGAGATCCGTAGGTCATTTCAGCGTTAGTTGGCAAAATTTGGAAAGTTGAAAGATTTTGGAAAGTTTGACCGGGAGTGGACTTTTTGATATCGGGGTCGTATTCTGATTGCAAAAGTTGGAGTAGGTCTATAATGTCATTTATGACTTGTGCAGGAAATTTAAGTCAATCAGACATGATTTGATAGGGTTCGGCATCGAATGTAGAAGTTAAAAGTTTATAAGTTCATTAGGCGTGAATTGGGGTACAATTCGTCTTTTCGATGTTGTTGGATGTGATTTAAGGCCTCGATTAAGTTGGTATCATGTCTTAGGACTTGTTGGTATATTTGGTTGAGGTCTCGGGGCCTCGAGTGAGTTTTAGTGAGATAAGGTGAGCTTGATACGCGTGGCTAGTATGGGTACTACTAGGTGGGCTAAAACGGGAGTACTATTTTGGGAAAATAACTTTCAAAACCAAATATAAAGGCTCCCGCGTTGATATAAGGAAAGACTGAGTTATTTTATGATTCGGGACTACGAGGCGGTACCTCGGAAACGCCCTTGTTGATCTTTTTTATTTGCTGTATAGTTTGGTTGTTGTTACCTTAACATGTAAAATTCTTGTTTTCCTTTCATGTTGTATTAGATTTCCTTGATTTCGTGTTGTTACTTCCCGTAAATTCTTTATTGTTCACATCCTTGTCATTTTATTATATCGTTATATCTTCTGTTTGCTTCTTATTATCTCTAGCAGGGCCTTGACCTGACCTCATCACTAGTCTACCGAGGTTAGGCTTGACACTTATTGGGTACCGTTGGTGTACTCATACTACGCTTTTGCACATGTTTTGTGCAGATCCAGGCACATCCTATCAGCCTCGGTGTTAGTGCATTGTGTGGCTTGCTAATTAGAGATTTCAAGGTACACATGCCCGCGTCTGCAAGCCTCGGAGTCCCCTTCTACCCTGTTCTTTTCTTATTTCTTTACAACTTTGTAGACAATGATTTGTAGGAGTGTCCAGTACTGTATCTAGAGCTAGTGACTTGTATTTATACCAGGTTTTGGGAGATGTACATGTTGAGTTACAGATTTCATTTCATAAAGTTGTTGACATTGATATTTGAATTATTATTTCGTTATCCTGCTTGTTTTATTAGGCTTATCTAGTCTTAGAGACTAGGTGTAACGACCCGACCGGTCGTTTTGAGCTCTAACGCGTCGCTCAGCGGTTTGAGACCTTGGGTAGATTCACTTCATGTATTATGACTTGTACGCAAAGTCGGAATTGAATTTCGGGAAGTTCGGAGTTGATTCGGATGGAAAAATCCTAATTTCGGAAGCTTTAAGTTGGAAGAATTTATCAAGGTTTGACTTTTGAGTAAATTACCTCAGAATCGGAATTTGAAGGTTCCAATAGGTTCGTATGATGATTTCGGTATGGGATTTGTGTAATTCTTGTATGGTTGGACTCGATATTGAATGGGTGTTCGATTTTTATAACTTTGGTCGGGTTCCGAGACGCGGCCCCAGGTTAACTTTTTGGTGGGATTTTTCAGTTCTTAGCTAAGATCATTATTTCATTATTTAAATTAGTTTCCTATAGTTATATCTATAGTATGAAATTATTTTGGCTAGTTTCGAACAGTTCGGAGATGAAAAATTGATGGAAAGTCCTTCTAATTAGGAGTTGGGTGTCGGCCGGTTCGGATCGGTTTTCATGAAGTTCGGTTCAGCTTGTTTGGTTTCATTTTTTTGATTGGTGCAGCAATAATCGAACCAAATTAGTTTGGTTTCTTCGGTTTTTGCTAATTCGGTTCGGGCGATTTTCGGTTCAATTTGGTCGGTTTGATCTTGTCGTATTGAGCTTTTAAATCGGACTTTTTCTACTTAAAAGTATGACTAATTTCATGTTTTTAGTGCAACTAAAACTCGAAAATTCAATTATACCATTCATATAATAAAATATTTCTAATTAAAATATAAAAATACCATAATTATCATAAATATATTGGTATTATTCCGTTACTATACCATTTTGTATAATTAATACTTATTTAGAAAGAAAAGAGAAAGGGTTAGGATGGGATATGGAAAAAACATGATTACAAGTGAGAGATTTTGTTTGTTATACGTTTCTGATATGGAAAGAAATATTTTGTTGCCATCTATGTAAATCTCTTTATGATGCTAGGATTATGTGATTTTGTTTGAAAACCTGCCTAGTTTTAAAACTTCCTCCAAATAAAAAGGGATAATTTTTAGAATGTGAGACTTTATTTGTGAAATTTTATAACGTAAATATGTGGAAAAGTTAGGCTACACAACTTAAAAGTTTCCCAGAGGTTAGGACCTATATTAGAAAACTTCGGTTCTTAGGTTTTACCGAAAATCAAAGTTGCAAAACTGAGCACCGAACCAAACACCAAAATTATGAAAAAACATAAACTGCAAACCGACCGAATAAGCCGATGTGATGACCCAAAAGGTCATCCCGTATAATTTTAGCTAAATCTATGTTCTGAGGCCATGAAAGCCTCCTTTTATCTCACCTCGATATGCGTGCGCAGCCCGGCCGTGTAGTCGGGAAGCCGTTAAGTGGAAAATTGATTAAATGATGATTTTACATTAATTATTTGAGTAAAATTGACTTTGGTCAATATTTTCGGTAAACGGATCCGGACCCGTGATTTGATTTGACGGTCTTGGAGGGTCCGTAGGAAAATATGGGACTTGGGCGTATGCTCGGAATCGAATCCTGAGGTCCCAAGTCCGAGAAATAAATTTTTGAAGAAAATTATTTTCTGAAAAATATAAAGGTTTTTGAAAATGAGATTTGATGTGAAACCTGTGATGCCGGGCCCGTATTATGGTTCCGGAGCCTGGAACAGCTTCAATACGTTTTATATGTGTTATCTGTGAAATTTGGTAAAAAACGGGCTTAGTTTGACGTGATTCGGATCTAAAATGGAAAATTTAGAAGTTTTGGAAGTTTAAAGGAATTTCATTGATTTTGAGGTTTAACTCGATGTTTATGATGTTATTTCGGTGTTTTGACTTGTTGATTGATTTCCCAATGCACATGCAAGTGTACGTGGTCGACAAGTAATATAGGAATTAAAGTCCAGATATCGTACCCACAGGGACTTGTGATTAACTATCCACTAAACTAAACTCAAACAAATATTTAACTAGAATTAATCTAAAATAGTAAATCAAAAGATTAAAGAGACAACTAACTTAAAGATAAATTCAAGGTAAATTGATATTCTAGAGTTATGGGTTGTTAAACAATCACGTTGAGTTTTCGACCTAAATCTTCTAATCAGGTTTATTGATTGACGAGGTTAATATTGCTCGTAGCCTTCTCCCGAAGTACAACTCGCCTATTCAAGCTAACCTAATGCCTATATTCCTATGGAATCAGGATTAACAAGAACGCATTAATAATTCCCGTGTAATAACCAAACAAGGCGATTAGGTATATTCCTATCCTAACCGCAAATCCGCTCCCCTGAAGAGATAAGATCTTGCTCTACCCAATCTTATATGCAATCTAGAATTCCCTCTCCCGAGTTCAACTCTAGATTCGTAGATAGTAGTCAATTGATGATCAAGCAATTGAATAATTAAGCACAAGATTGAATAAACAAACCAATTAAGATAAACAATAAGAATAATTCAAGCTTCAACTACAACGTTCATGTAACACCCAATACTCTAGAACTAATAAACTATAAAACTAAAAGAAGAGAAAAGAAGAAAAACCAAGTAGAATCCTCCTCTCAAAAGTCCTGTCTCGAAAATCCCCTCACTGTGATGTTTTTGGGTCTATTTATATGTTTAGGATGAACCCTAAACGTGTTAAAGACTTCTATTCTAACTTGGAAACACTTAAAACCCGTCAAAACACGATTTCTGGCTGTCCCGGGGACCCTGGCGTTTGGGCTCTAAGGCCTGGGTAACGCCAGGCCCCCCCTGGCGTTAGGGCTCTAAGGCCTGGGTAACGCCAGGCCCCCCCTGGCGTTAGGGCTCTAAGGCCTGGGTAACGCCAGGCTGGGTCAGGCTGTTTGGCTCCAACGCCCGGCTATCGCCCGGGTGTCCCCTTTCGCGTATTCTTCGACGTATTTGCATCCGTTTAGCCCCGTTTCCATTTCCAATTCACCTACACATAAAATAAACCCTATTAGGCACATACGACGTGTATTTTATCATTAAAACACATAAAATGCAAGGTATATAATGCTTAAAATCATGAATTCTAGCCACTCATCATGACTACTTGAATAAGTCCGTAGGATGTTTCTGAAGTTGTGTGTATATTTGGTGTGGAGCCCCGAGGGCTCGCGTGTGTTTCTGATCGGTGTCGGGGTGTTTTTGAACTTAAAATTTCTGGTGTTTTGGTCAGCTGCTGGTGTCTGAGATTTTGTGTTATGCGAACGCATAGGTTTGACCGTGAACGAATAGCACAGGGCCTGGGGAGGGGGTCGTTGACTCTATGCGAACACACTCATATAGATGCGAACGCACAGAGTAGAGAGGGGTTTGGGAGACTGGGTAGAATTAGGCTATGCAAACGCACCCTATAGGTCGCGAACGCACAGGTTTAAGGAGGGCAGGGGGCTGGGGTGGGGGTGCTAGGCTAGTGCGAACGCACCTTATCAGGCGCGATCGTGGAGGGTATAATAGGGAACACTGTGTGAACGCAGAGCATGTACTTCGAACGCACAGAGTAATATTTGCCCAGTGATTTTAATACCCAAAACATAACACTTACGGGATTTTCACCATATTTCACAACCCCCCCCCCCTTCTTCCCCAACCCTCTTAGGCAATTTTGGAGCACCTTTTCCACCATAGCTTCATAGGTAAGTAATCCTAACTTCATTTTCTTCCATTTTCATCAACAATTATTAGATTCTAGGCCTAAAATCATGGAATTAAAGGGTAGAAATTGGGGTTTTGGGTAGAGTTAGGGCTTTTTGAATTTTTGGGAATTTGACCTCATTTTGGGGTCGGATTTCAAAACAAATTGTATATTCGGACTCGTGGGGGAATGGTTGATCGGATTTTGGTCCGGACCTCGTGTTTGGACCAAGCGGGCCCGGGTCAAATTTTGAAAATTTTGGAAGAATGTTGGGAAATCTATAATTAGGCTTTGCAATTGAATTGTTGAATAATTATTAATATTATTGTGTCGATTATGTCTAGATACGATTGTTTTGGAGTCGGATTAGAGAGGAAAAAGCGGTGGTAGAGACTTGATTCGCATTCTTGGAGCCGAGGTAAGTGTTTGGCCTAATCTTAGCTTGAGGGAGTAGGTGTTGAGTCATATGTGCTACGTGTTATTATCATGTTCAATGTATAGGTGAGGTGACGAGTACCTATACCTTGTTGTCAAGCATGCCCGTGAGTCATATCTTATAGTATATGTGTTTTTCTTCGATATCCACTGTCTTATGAAGTAGATTTCATTTTGGAGATTATTCAATTGTTGGAAATACTTGGTTGTGAACACTGTTGATTAGTTGTTTGGTTGAGGATTATTTGGTTATGTTGTACATTCAGTGAGATTGGTTATAGTTGTGTCCCTTTTCCGTGACGGTGATATTTCTGTTATGGTTCCCTTGCCGGGGACATTGTAAAATTATGGTCTGTATTGTGGTTCTTCCTTGCCAAATTGTGTTCTGGTTATTGTTTGGGTGATAAGAGTGTAACACGAAGGGTGATGTCGTGTATTTACTTATTGCATTGTGAGGATGAGAGTGTAAAGCACGAAGGGTGATGTCGTGCCATGATTTTATATTTAAAATCACGAAGGTTAATGACGTGCCGATATTGTGACTTTAAAAGCACGAAGAGTGATGTCGTGCCATGATATGAGAGATAATGCACGAAGGATAATGCCGTGCCATGATATTGTGAGGTAAAAGCACGAAGGGTGATATCGTGCATTTGTTTTGGTGAGAATGAGAGTAAAGCACGAAAGGTGATGCGTGCACTTGTTTTGGTGAGAACGAGAGTAAAACACGAAGGGTGATGCCTTGCACTTGTTTTGGTGAGAACGAGAGTAAAGCACGAAGGGTGATGTCGTGCACTTGCTTGTTCTCTGTTGTTATTTTGATACTAGACGGTTGTCATGTTCTATTACTCAATAAGTATTTTCCCCTTTGTACCCCAGCATGTTTTCCCCGTATTTGTACTTAAGTGTTTACTTCTTGCCGTTATTTCTATTATATATCACTTAATTGCACAGGTGTTTATTATCTTTCGTGTCCTAGCCTAGTCACTACTTCGCCGAGGTTAGTCTCTGCACTTACTCAGTACATGGGGTCGGTTGTACTGATGCTACACCTGCACTTCTTTATGTTGTGCAGATTACGGAGCCCGACCCAGTGGACATTGAGCGAGGGAGTATCCTTCAGTCCACGGCGACACCGAGGTAGTCCTGCAGGCGTCCGCAGGCCTTGGCGTCACCATCTATTTCTTTCCTTCTGTCTTATCTTGTATTTCTAGACAGCTACACTTGTTTATTTCAGACACGTGTTTTTAGTAAATCTTAGACCGTCCGTGAAATTGTGACACCAGTTCTGGGGGTATGTTTAAGGAAATTTCATAAGATTTATTATTTAAGTTGTTGAATTTCTTATCTTCCGCATTCTCATTTCTATTTGTTCTTGTATATCACTTTTAAATGCTAAATAACAAAGGAATAAATCAGAATAACCAGTAATGTTGGCTTGTCTAGCGAGTTCAACATTAGACGCCATCACGGACCGAAGGTGGGATTTCGGGTCGTGACAGCCGAAAAATCGAAATCGAATGAACCAAAGTTTGTTGTTCGATCGGTTTTTTCGGTTCGGTCGGTATTATGCCCACCCCTACTTCTAATTAATTGATTGAGCTTGGTTTGAGATAAGTGACTTGTCTAACCTTGTGTGAGGGAAATTCTCCTTAGGATTTGGTTCTTTGGCGATAATTTGTGATATGTGAAGACCGTGTACGCAAGGTGACGAGTGCGTACACAGGCTAAATGTTAAAATTTCGGTTTTAGCCACGTAGTTTCCTTTTAATGCCTTAATTGAGTTACTTTAGCATGTTGTAGTCATCATGTTTAGTCTAATTTCACATGTCTACTTGTCTTATCTCCTATTTGCAACTTGTATCACATGTTTAGTAGAATTACTTGCTTTTCTTGATTTCCGTATTCATTACTTAACTGTGCAATTCTTTACTTGAAATTGCTATCCTTGAATTATCTTGATGTTGAGTTTGGTGTTGAATTTCAACGCTGTGGTTCTTTTGTGGCAAGGTTAAGTTGTGAAATATCATTTATTTAGTTGGTGTGTTTTGGCTTTCGTGTTATTGTTGAGGTGATTGCTTGGTTGTTTGTACGAGGTTTCTGTCATGTTGTTGTTATTGTTTCACGAGATTTCTACATTGCGGTTGTTATTTTTTGCACGAGGTTTCTGTCGTGTCGTGTGATTATTGATACGCATGTGATGGTATAAGGTCTAGGTGTTGAAACGCATGTAGTGAGATAAGGTGGGATTCTTACGCGTGGCTAGTAGGGGAACTACTAGAAGACATGCGGTGTAATAAGGTGGGCTAAAACACGGGATGCTATTTCGGAAAAATGATTTTCAAAACCAAATATAAAGCTCCCGCGGTGATATAAGGAAAGACTAAGAGTCATTTTATGATTTGGGACTATGAGGCGGTACTTCGAGAGTGCCCTTGTTGATCGTTTTTATTTGTTGTATTGTTTGGTTGTTGTTACCTTAACATGTAAAATTCTTGATTTTCTTTCATGTTGTATTAGCTGTCCTTGATTCCGTGTTTTTACTTCCTGTAAATTCTTTATTATTCACATCCCTATCATTTTATTATATCAAATATATCTTCTGTTTGCTTCTTATTATCTCTAGCAGGGCCTTGGCCTGGCCTCGCCACTACTCTAACGAGGTTAGGCTTGACACTTATTGGGTACCATTTTGGTGTACTCATACTACACTTATGCACATGTTTTGTGTAGATCCAGGTACATCCTATCAGCCTTGGTGTTAGCGCATTGCGTGGCTTGTTTATTAGAGACTTTAAGGTACACATGCCCGTGTCTGTAGGCCTCGGAGTCCCCTTTCACCCTGTTCTTTTCTTATTTCTTTACATCTTTATAGACGGTGATTTATAGGAGTATTAAGTAATGTATCTTGAGGTAGTGACTTGTATTTATACCGGGTTTTGGGAGATGTACATGTTGAGTTAAATATTTCATTTCATATAGTTGTTGATGTTTGAGATTTAAATTATTATTCCGCATATTTTATTAGGCTTACCTAGTCTTAGAGACTAGGTGTAACAACTCCATTGGACGTTTTGACATCTAGCGCGCCGCTCGGGATTTGAGGCTATGGGTAGCTTCACTTCATATATTATGACTTATACGCTTAGTCGGAATTGAATTTCGGGAAGTTAGGAGTTGATTTGGATGGAAAATTCTAATTTTAGAAGTTTTAAGTTGGAAGAATTGACCAAGGTTTTACTTTTGAGTTAACAACCTCTGAGTCGGGATTTGAAGGTTCGAATAGGTTCGTATGATAATTTCAGTATCGTATTTGTGTAATTCTTGTATGGTTGGACTCGATATCGAATGGGTATTCGATTTTTGTAATTTTGGTCGGGCTACGAGACGCGGGCACAGGTTGACTTTTTAGAGCGATTTTTCAATTCTTAATTAAGATCATTATTTCATTATTTAAAATAGTTTCATATAGTTGTATTTATAATATGAAATTATTTTGACTAAGATTCGAGCTGTTCGGAGTTGGAAAATCGAGGGAAAGGCCTTCTAATTTATTGATTGAACGTAGTTTGAGGTAAGTGACTTGTCTAACCTTGTGGGGGGGGGGAGAATTCCCATTAGGATTTGGTTCTTTGGTGATAATTTATGATATGTGAAGACCTTGTACACAAGGTGACGAGTGCTAACACGGGCTAAATATTGCAATTTCGATTTTAGCTATGTGGTTTCCTTTGTATGCCTTAATTGAGTTACTTTAGCATGTTGTAGTCATCATGTTTAGCCTAATTTCACATGTCTACTTGTCTTATATCCTTTTTGCAACTTGTATCATATGTTTAGCTGAATTACTTGCTTTTCTTGATTTTTGCATTCATCACTTAACTGTGGAATTCTTTACTTGAAATTTCTATCCTTGAAATATCTTGTTGTTGAGTTTGGTGTTGAATTGCAAGGTCGTGGTTCTTTTAAGGCAATGTGTAAGTTGTGAAATATCATTTATTTAGTTGTTGTGTTTTAGCTTTCGTGTTATTGTTGAGGTGATTGCTTGGTTGTTTGCACGAGGTTTCTGTCATGTTGTTGTTATTGTTGCACAAGGTTTCTTATCACGACCCAAATTCTCCCTCTGTAAGATGTTGTGACGGCACCTAGTCTCTACGACTAGGTAAGCCTATCAATTGCAGAATAACACAAACTTAATAGCAGAATTTAACAGCTAACTTCAGTTATATAACTATAACACTGATAAAATCGCGTTTGGCATGTACAAGTAACCAACACCTCGAGTATAACAATATTCCCAAAATCTGGTAATCATAAGTCACAAGCTCTAAGAATTTGTCTAATTGTTTCTATACATCACTAACTAGAAGAAATAAAGGAGGAACATCATAAAAGGGAAAGATGGGGACTCCGAAGTCTGCGGATGCTGGCAGATATACCTTGAAGTCTCTAGAGCAGCAGCAAGTACGCAACTAATAACGGTGCTGGTAGGAGGCACCTAGATCTGAACACAAGACATGTGCATAAGAGTAGCATGAGTACACCATAATGGTACCTAGTAAGTGTCAAGCCTAACCCCGATAGAGTAATGACGAGGTCAAATCAGGGCCCTACTGGAGTATAATAATTTAAGGCAGAAAAATATAGCAGTGTAATAAGATACTGGAAATGTAACAAGGAGAAACTACAGAAAACAACAGCATAACTCATAGGGATAAATAATAGGGGCGCTCCCGAGATACCGTCTTGTAGTCCCAAAAGTAAATACTTAATAGGGGATCTCCCCAGATAACGTCTCGTAGTCCCAAAAGTAAATATGCAAGGGGATCTCCCGAGGTACTGCCTCGTAGTCCCAAAAGTAAATGTGCATGGGGATCTCCCGAGGTACCGCCTCGTAGTCCCAAAGTAAATGTGCATAGGGATCTCCAAAAGTAAACACACAGCTCGAAACCGATGGAAACAATAATTAACAGCAAGAACTCGACAGTTTAAGACTAAAACAGATCAAGGAAAAATAGAAATTTAACTAAGCATGCTGCACAGATTTCGAATAAGCATTTAAGACACGTAGACATGCGGTATTAGGCTAAACAGGATAACTACGCATGCTGGTATAACTCCATTAAGATGTAACAAGTTATTACTAAGTAAAAATTGAACTTTTCAACAATTATCCCGTGTACGCACTTGTCACCTCGCGCACACGGCACTCACATATCACAGAAGTATCACAACAGTACCAAATCCTAAGAGAATTTCCTCCACACAAGCTTAGGCAAGCCACTTACCTCGAACCAAGCTCAATCAATCAACAAGATGATTTTTCCTCGATTTTCCAACTCTGAATGGCCCAAATCAAGCCAAAAATAATTACATACTATAAATACAACTATAATAAACTAATCTAAGTGATGAAATCAAGACTTTAACAAGAATTTCTAAAATTACCTCCAAAAAGTTGACTCGGGCCCACATCTCGTAATCTGGTAAAACTCACAAAATACGAATACTCATTCAACCACGAGTTCACTCGTACCAAAATTACTCAAATCCGATATCAAAATCTCAATCAGAACCCAAAAATTCGGCTCAAGAACTTTTCCACTTTTTCACCAAATTTCTCAACTCAAATCTTAAATTAGAAGGTGAATTTAACGATATATTAGTGGGATATAACCAAATACGATTTAAGAATGATTACCCAATAGTTTCCTCTGAATATCCCTCAAATTATCGCCTCAATCCGAGCTCACAAAGTGTCAAAATGAAAATGAGATCAAACCTATGAGTGCGCGACTGCGGACAATTGTCCGCTTCTGCAAAATCCTCACCCAGCTCGTCTTCTGCTTCTGCGACCACTTCTCCGTAGGAGCAGCTCTGCTTCTATGGTACTTTTTTTGCACATGCAACCACTGGCTACTCAGACCAGGGCCACATCCGCGAGCTACCTTCTGCATGTGCGTGTCCGCACCTGCGGTCAACCTCACCGCAGGTGCGATGACACTAGAAGTTGAAAAACTTCAGCAATTTCTCACAAGTCTAAAACGAATCTGAAAATGATCTGAAACACACCCGAGGTAAAACACCATATGAACTTAATCGAGCCTTCAAATCACATCAAACAACAACAAAAACATGAATCACACTCCAATTCGAACTTGTTGAACTTTGAAACTTCAAACTTCCACAACTGATGTTGAAACCTATCTAAACACGGCCGATTGATCTCAAAGTTTTCACATAAGTCATAATTGACATTGTGTACCTACTCCAACTTCCGAAATCAGGAACCGAATCCGATATCAAAAAGTCCACTCCTAGTCAAATTTCCTAAAAATTTAACGATCGCGAGTTCAAGCCTAATTTAGCTACAGATCTCCAATTCATAATCCGGACATGCTCCTAAGTCCAAAATGACCCAACGGAGCTAAATAAATCAACGAAACTCTATATTCCAGAGTCGTCTTCACATAGTTCCAACTACGGTCAAAATTCTAGAACTTAAGCTTTCATTTTAGGGACTAAGTGTCCCAAAATCACTTTGAAACCAAAAACAAAACGTACCGGCAAGTCACATAAGTATAGAATGATACGGGGAAAATAGTAAGTAGGGTATATGGACTAATACTCTCAAAATGACCGGCCGGGTCGTTACATTTCTACCGTGCGATTGTTATTTTTTGCACGAGGTTTCTGCCATGCCGTGTAATTATTGATACGCTTGCAGTGGTATAAGGTCTTGGTTTTGAAATGCATGCGGTGAGATAAGGTGGGCTTGATACGTGTGACTAGTAGGGAAACTACTAGAAGCCATGTGGTGTGATAAGGTGGGCTAAAACACGGGATACTATTTCGGGAAATTGATTTTTCAAAACCAAATATAAAGACTCTTGCGGTGATATAAGGAAAGACTTTGAGTTATTTATGTTCGGTACTACGAGGCGGTACCTCAAGAGTGCCCTTATTGATCTTTTTTATTTGCTGTATTATTTTGTTATTGTTACCTTAACATGTAAAATTCTTGTTTTTCTTACGTGTTGTATTAGCTTTCCTTGATTCCGTGTTGTTACTTCCCGTAAATTCTGTATTGTTCACATCCCTGTCATTTTATTATATCACTGTTTGCTTCTTATTATCTCTAGCAGGGCCTTGACCTGACCTTGTCACTACTCTACCGAAGTTAGGCTTGACACTTACTGGGTAACGTTGTGGTGTACTCATACTACGCTTCTGAATTGTACACGTTGTCGGAATTGAATTTCGGGAAGTTTAGAGTTGATTCGGATGGAAAAATTCTAATTTAGGAAGCTTTAAGTTGGAAGAATTTACTAAGATTTTACTTTTGAGTAAACAACCTCTAAATTAGGATTTGAAGGTTTCAATAGTTTCGTATGATGAGTTTGGACTTGGGCTTATGATCGGGATGAGTATCGGGTCGCCAGGGATCATTTCGTTACTTAATTTGGAAAGTTGGTCTTTTGAAGGTTTTATAATTTCTTAAGTTTTTTTTGAGGTGGACTTTGGTGATATCGATATCCGTTTGGGATTCCGAGCCTTGGAATAGTTTCGTATCGTGATTTATGACTTGTGCATAAAGTGTGGCGTCATTCCGGAATGTTTTGATATGATTCGGATGCGTTCTTCGAAGTTGGAAGTTTGAAAGTTGAAAGAAAGATTTTTATCATCGATTCATGATTTTATGTTGTTTCTGGCTTTTCGAGCCTTTGGATAAGTTTGTTTAAGTATTGGGACTTGTTAGTATGTTCGGACGGGGTCCCATGTGGCTCAGGTGAGCTTCGGGTTGGTTTAGAACCATCTTTAGGTCATTTTAATTGCTGGTTTTTAGCTACAGTAGTGTGTATCGTGATCCCGAACATTGGATCGCGTTCGCGAAGAGCAAAATGGGAGAAAGGGGTCTATGAATCGCGTTCGCGGAAACAGATTCGGGTTCGCAAAGAAGAAATCTCTGCTGCACAGAACTTAATTTGGAAGCTCATATCTTGCAATAAATAAAGAATTTGGAGATGATCCAAAAATAACAGTTTTGGCCCTTAGTGTCTAGTTTTCAAAAAGTCAAACCATTTGTCATTTGAAGTTCTGTACAAAATGCTATGACTATTATACTAGAGGCTATCTAGAGGAGTTGGGAAGCTTTCTCGCAATCACGATTGGTATTCCGCGATCGTGAAGGGAAATTTTGAGCTGAGAAAAGTTGTGTTTCGCGATTGCGGAGTATTTTCCACGATTGCGTAGGGTAAATATTTGGGCAGAAGCTATATTTTGGGGGTTTCAGCCATTTTATCATATTTGGAGCTATGAAGCTCGGATTGAAGTGATTTTTAAAGCGATTTTTCTCCATATGGATTGTGGTAAGTGTTTTATAATCGGTTTTGACTATATTTCATGAATCTATCATCTTTTTTAGAATTTGGTTAATGATTTAAAAAGAGAAATTGGGGGTTTTTTCTAAAGTTTAATAGAGTGAATTTTTGAGTTTTGAATGTCGTTTCGGAGTTGGATATAGTATGGTTGGACTCATAAGTGAATGGATAGTCAAATTTTGTGACTTTTTTCGGGTTTCGGGCATGTGGGCCCTGGGGTTGACTTTTCTAGCGGAGTTGGAAATTGTTATAAATTGATTTATTACGAGTATTAGAGTATATTTTTATTGGTCTGCACATTGTTCGACTAGTTTTGGAGCGACGGGCATCGGTTTGGGGTGTTAGAGTGGTGTTGGAGCTGGTTATGGAACTCCAGAGCGAGGTAAGTCTCCCGTCTAACCTTGTGAGGGAGGAACTATCCCTAGGTTATATAATTGCTGTGTGCCACTAGTGAATTACTTGAAATCACTCTACTTGCTTAATTAATTGGATTTATAATTGAATATATATATTAGGCCAAGCCTTATCACTTTGAGTTGTTGGCAAGTTATTTGACAAACGATAAAGGATATATTCACTTTGTGCTAATGTACTGTATAGTAAGCACGTGTCTCGTAATTCGATAAGTTCCTTCCTTTCTTGTGGAGCGGGTCGAACACCTAGGCAGTATAATTGATGCATCTATGGTTCGTGTCGCGCGACCCTCGGCAATGTACACATTATTCTGGATCGGGCCGAACGACCTTGGCATAATCGTGTGTTATATCGCTGGCAGTTGAATATTAACGAGATTATCCTTCCACTGATGCCTGGGATTTCAAGTGGTATTCCTTATCCGTTTGATAGTGGCACTTGATACATCTGAGTTGTTGAGGTGTAATACAAGACTAAGAATTAATACCTTTAAAAGAAATTTTTGGAAGATTATGTAGCTTACAGATTTAACCCATTATTGTAGTGTGCTTCATATTTACTTATGATTTATTATATTTCTTTATTAGACCTCTAGTAAGTGTCGTTGTCGACCCTTTGTCACTTCTTCTCCGGAGTTAGGCTAGATACTTACTGGGTATGCGTTGATTTACGTACTCATGCTCCACTTTTACACTAAATGTGCAGGATCCGATATGTTCATCTAGTGGTCATCTTGGCATGTAGGCACAATTGTTGAGGAGACTTTATAGTGAGATGCATTCCAGACTACGCATCGCAACCTACAGAGTCTTCGTCGTACTATTTACTTTATCCTGTCTTATTTACATTCCGGATAGATGTTGTATTATATTGAATTCCTTAGTAAATGCTCATGTACTTGTGACACCGGATTTTGGGATAAGCTAGTTATATCATTATCGCCTTTCATTTCTTTTATAAACTACTACTTATGGATGTTCCCATAGATTTAAAGGTGTAAATATCCTTCCTTAATAAAATTGATGATGTCGAAAGTAATATAGTTCATTGTTGGCTTGCCTAACGGTGACGTTGGGTGCCATCACGACTTATAGTAGGTTTTGGGTCGTGACACTAGGTGTCGTCACGACATCGTACGGAGGAGATTTGGGGTCGTGACATAATTATAAAAAGGATAACAATAAGGGTTCCCAAAATAATCCTACAAAAGGTGAAGGCAATGTTTATCATCATACGGTTTAAAAAATAAAGGTCCACATGATTATAGTCCATTCTTTGAGGAGAATGTGACATGTGATAAGCATTCCTGAAAATAAATGTGACAACATGTGATAAAAGTTATGAATAAGGACATGCTCATGAACGGTTGAATAAATACTACAACTCACCTCCAAGAGAGATTGGAGAAAAATAAAGATAATAAATATTATTGTATGGTTTTGATCGCGCACATGTGGTATGCGAAAAATATTTTGCAATACCTTATAAGAATATATTAAAGGCAAAAGTAAAGCAAGAAATGAGTTTTACCTATAATGATTTTGACCTTGATAATATTAATATCATTTTCCCGTGGATGAGAAATTTACCATATTGATGGTGTGAAGAAAGATTTGTAGTAAAAAAAATTAATTAAGAGCTCCAGAAGAGAGAATTTGTTACTACCCGGATGAATTAAGTTATTTATGATTTTGTAGTAAATCTCAAAAGAAATTTTTTTTTCGAGTTTCAAAGACATTAGACAAAGTAGTTGGCATAGTGAGACTATAAATGATGGGAAGATTGAATATCTTCGTATTGCTAAAATCATACTGGATAAATATGAAAGATTACCCGGCTTTTTTTCTATTTGTACTACACAAGTATAAGCATGATAATGGAATCACATGGCACAAGTAAACTAGAGGTTTACTGAAACAAATATTAGTTGGTATGACCGGTAGGCCATCCCGATTCAATTATGATGCGCAAATGATTGAGCATTCATATTGGCATATATTGAAAAAATAGAAGATTTTTCAAGAATTCTTTTGTGCTTCTTATTCTTATGATATACCAACTAAGATTGGGACTGAATCCCTTGATTTCTGGAACGAATAAAAGGTGATACAAATATATGGTCCCAGTCACCTGTCATGTGGACTATTTACTATTATATGATTTTAATATATGCATCTATTGTATGGTCATATGTGCATTTGTTATCAACTTGCAGTTTGGCTTTTGCAAGGTTGCTTGCTCAAATTATTAGAGCACGGTTCCAAAATGTAAAATATGATGATTTATCTTGATAATTCTAGTTTAAATCTAATTTGGTTTACTAGAAATTTTATGCCTCCATTTATAGCTAAACAGTTGGTTATGAGAACAAAACTCCCAAAAAGAAATTTTGTATGAGATGTATTATTTAATATATAGTAGCACTTGTACGCATCTACCCAACAAGTTATGATAAATTTTCCCATCACAACTAGTTTAGGGCCAGGAACCAAATAATTTTCATCTAGAAATAGGGATGTGCTATAGGATGTAATTATTCTATCACAATGCACAAAGATGGATCCCCGAAGAAGGTTGGGATATGTGTTGTTGATTACAATATTAGGGGGAGAAAATGGGTAGCTGCTAATGTAATGACCCGATCGGTCGTTTTGTGTTCTAGGACCCCGTGCCCCTAAATGAGACTCCCCGTAGTTGCTTTTTCTGATTTATGACTTGCGGGGACGGGTGGTTCGAGATTTGGAGGAGTTTGGAGTAGTATAGGGACACTTAGTTCCCTAAGTTGACCCTAAAGGCCAAGTTTGACTTCAGTCAACATTTTCAGTAAACGACCCAGGAATTGAGATTCGAAGATTTCAGTAGGCTTGTATGATGATTTCGGACTTGGGCGTGTGTTCGGAACGGGTTTTGGGATGACCCGGGAACATTTCGGCACCAAATAGTGAAATAAGATTTTCATTAAGTTCAAATTGAGGTTTGGAATGTGTTTTTGTGTTATCGAGGTCCAAACAGAATTCCTAGACCGGGAATAGCTTTGTTATGTCATTTATGACTTACTTGCAAAATTTGGTGTCATTCCGAGTAGTAAAGATAGGTTTGGCGCATCGTTATCGAATTTAAAGAACTTGAAGTTCTTAAGTTTGATCCAATAGGTTTTGGGGTGTGATTTCTAGATTTAGCGTTATTTCGGACGTTCCGAAGGCTCGAGCGAGTCCGTATTATCATTTGGGACTTGTTGGTATATTTGGATGGGGTCTCGGGTGGGCCCAGATGCCATTCGGGCATCAAGCGAGGCAAAAACCAGACTAAAATGACTGCAAGTGCACAAGGTCTGGTGCAACCGCACCTGCAGAAGTCCAGTCGCAGGTGCGAGACCGCTCCTGCGTCCCAGTCTCGCAGGTGCAACTCCTGAGGAAGTTGCCAAGTTCCGCAGGTGCGGGCCCCTTTCCGTAGAAGCAGAGCCGCAGGTGCGGACTCCCCATCGCAGGTGCGAAACCGGGCCCCCTTCCCCTTCTCCGCAGGTGCGAGACTTTTCTCGCAGATGCGAGACCGCAGGTGCGGTCCTCGAGCCGTAGGTGCGAAAAGCTTGTAGGCAGTGCACTTCGATTTAAACTCGGGACTTAGCCATTTTTGGTCACTTTCTTCATTCTTGGGCGATTTTGAGAGCATGCAAGGAGGGTATTCGACCTAGACATTGTAAGGTAAGTAATTCCTACTGTAAACTTAGCTTAATACTTGAATTCCTAGGTAGATTAACACCTTAAATTACTGAAAATCATGGGTTTAGAGTAACACCTAGGTTTTTGACAAAAATGGGAAATTTCCAAGAAATGTGTTACGGAATCGTACAAAAATCATATAATATTGATCCTTAGGCTATGGGTAAGTATTTCCTCCGGAAATTTCCGGAATCCGAGCATGTGGGCCTGGGGGTGTAATTTTGGGATTTTGCAATTTAGGTTGAAATAATCATATAAATAAAGAAATTTCGTACTTTTGAGTATAGATTGATTTATTTATGCAATATTGTTCCGAGTCCTTGGGTGACAAATTTGGAGTTTCGAGCGCGTTCTTGACCCGGAAAGTATGCTTGACACGAGGTAAGTCTCCTTTATAACCTAGTAAGAGGGAATTGTCCCCATAGGTGAATATAAATAATTGTATGTCGGGGGCTACGCATGCACGAAGTGACGAGAGTCCGTGCGTAGCTACTATTATGCTGTGTCGGGGAGTTTAGGAGTCACAAGCATGCTTTTTATGCCGTAACTATAATCTTAAATGTTAATTTAGGTTTCCTAATATCATTGAATTATTAAATGAACATCTAGGAGGTTATATTCTGAAATTTATATGGTTGAAACCTTCTCTGTAAGTATATTCTCTACTGAATTTCTTGATTCCTGTTATTTATGTGTATATATGTGGGAACCCGCATCGCATGTATGATTCGCGAGCGGGGTAGCCCTACTATTATGTCAACTGCGTCGCATGTTCGATTCGTGAGCGTAATAGATGCATCTATGGTTCGAGCCGTTCGACCCTTCGGCAGTGCACATTTATTTTCGCGTCGCGTCGCGTCAGCTGTACGTTCACGGCATGTTATGTTTTTGTTAGATGTTGGGTGTTCTGTGATTTTGTATTTGTTAAATACTATGAGAAATGAAAACTAGGAAAATTGTATGCTAGAAAACTTGACACGTAAAGATAACGATAAAGGATATTTAATGTTCCTGTCTTCATTATTGCTTATAAATTGCCATTCCTACTTAGTTTTACACATAAAACATATTATTCTGACCCTACTAAGTGTCACATCGACCTCTCGTCACTACTTCTTCGAGATTAGGCGGGATACTTACTGGGTACATATTGTTATGTACTCATGCTACACTTTGTACTTAATTGTACAAGTTCTGAGGCAGGTGCATCTGGGTATCAGCTCGGAGTTCGTCCTTGATACATTTACCTAGTCTAGACTCCACGGTGAGCTGCTTCTCTTGGCGACTCCCAGCAGAACTTTGGAGCTATCTTTTGTTTCTTTGCCATTTCTGTCTATACTTACTCAGACAGTAGGATAGATTTCTTATACTTTTGGTATTATTCTATTAGCTGCCTGTAGACTTGTGACACTAGTTCCTGGCACACACGGTAGTAGACTTTATTTTGGAATGTAAATCATAAATTTACAATTTCATGAACCTCTATTTTGGTATAAAATGCTCTAAGTTATCTGTTTCTACTTAATGTCCCAAAGATTAATTAACCAAGTGTGAAAAAAAATGTTCTGTTTTTGGTAAACTACATGGAACTCACTAGTGGGAAATGGTTGGCTTGCCTGACTGAGGTATTGGGCGCCATCGCGACCTGGGTTGGGATTTGAGTCGTGAAAACATGGTATCAGAGCTCTAGGTTCACATAGATCTCACGAGTTACAGGAAAACCCAATAGAGTCTTACGGATCGGTATAGACATCTGTATTTATCTTCAGGAGGCTATAGGGTGTTAGGAAATTTCTCTTTATTCATCTTCTATCGTGCAATTGATAGTATACTAAATCTCACTCTTCTATTCTCTCACAGATGGTGAGAATGCGCGCAGCATTCCGGGCCTGGGAAGAGCCGCTATCCCCGACATCCTAGGCCGGGGGAGGGCACCGGCCCGAGGTAGGGGACGAGGACGTCCTAGGATTGTACCAGTTATACCTCCAGCGGATCCAGTAGAGGATCCCATCACTGAGGAGCGGGGTGAGGTGCCCGCAGCAGATCTTGCCCCTTTGGACTTTATGACATCTCCAGGATTTAAGGAGGTCATGGGCCGTATGATGAGGTTCATGGACACCATGACGCAGGCTGGTTTATTTCCAGCCGATCCGGCCACATCTCAGGCAGTAGGGGGAGCACAGACCCCTACTGCACAGGCCGCCGGTCATGCAGCAGCAGTATATCAAACCCCAGGCACACTACCCGTGGGTGGGATTCAGCCAGTGGCAGCAGCAGCACCTGAGCCCAGACCAGCTGCAGACGGCGATCCGTAGAAGTTATTGGACAGATGGACCAGACTGCACCCTCCTGTCTTCGGAGGTGAGCACCATGAGGATGCTCAGGACTTTATTGATAGGTGCAGGGACAGACTGTACAGCATGAGGATACTGGAGTCCCATGGAGTTCACTTCACTACTTTTCAGCTAGAGGGCAGGGCCCGCAGATGGTGGCAGTCCTACATTCTTGGCAGACCGGCAGATTCTCCTCCCATCAATTGGGAGCACATCACTCAGTTATTCCTGGACATATATAATCTACCCTCTGAGAGGGAAGAGTTGCGGTATCAGAGTCAGATGTCAGTGACTGACTACGAGGTTAGGTTTTCTGAGTTGTCTCGTTATCCACTCATGATACTTCCTACTGACGCAGAGAGAGTGCAGAGATTTGTAGTCGGGTTACACTCAGGCATTAGGTCTAACATGGCCCGAGAGGTGGAGATAGGGACTCCTTATCGGCTTGTGGTAGAGATTTCCCGAAGGATTGAGGGTTATCGGAGGAGTAGAGAGCAGGGGCAGTAGGATAAGAGGGCTAAATTTTTTGGAGATTTCAGAGGTGCTCCAGCTAGGGGCAGAGGTCAGTTTGTTAGGGGCCAGTCCAGTAGGCCCCCATATTCAGCACCACCACCACCCCCTCGAGGTGCTCCCACGAGGCATTATTTCAGCATTATGTCGGAGAGTTCTTATCGCCCACCAGCCATTTAGGGTTCCTCCGCGGGTATTCTGGTCATCAGGGGTCTTCCAGTCCTTGTTTCAGTGTTATGCCAGAGAGTTCTTACCGTCCTCCAGCTATTCAGGGTCCTCTACGGCAACAGGCTATGGTGCCTAGAGGTTGTTATGAGTGCGGGGATCCAGGCCATATTAAGAGGACTTGTCCCAGGCATCGGGGCAAGGTCGTGCAGTAGAGTCATCAGCCTATGATTTCAGCACCGGCAGTTCGGCCACCCAAAGGTGGAGGACAGGTTGGTAGAGGTCGTCCTAGAGGTGGAGGTCAGGCAGGGGGAGCCCTGCCAGTTCCTGTTCATTCCTGTGGAGGCCAGTCGTCTGGCGCTCCAGCCAGATTCTATGTTATTCTGGCCAGATCAGATGCAGTGGCCTCAGACACCGTGATCACAGGTATTATTTCAATTTGCGGTAGAGATGAATCGGTATTATTTGATCTAGGTTCCACTTATTCATATGTATCAGCCTTATTCACTCATTCCCTGGATATTCCACATGAGTCCTTAGGTACTCCTGTTTATGTGTCCACTCCTGTGGGTGATTCTATGGTTGTGGACCGGATTTATCGGTCCTGTGTGGTTACATTCTGTGGATTCGAGTCCAGAGCAGACCTCATGTTGCTTGATATGATTGATTTTGAGGTTATCCTGGGCATGGATTGGTTGTCTCCCTATCATTCCATTCTAAATTTCCATGACAAGATTGTTACTCTAGCCATGCACGAGCTGCCGCAATTGGAGTGGAGAGGTCCCTCAGTTAGTGCCGCTAGTCGGGTTATTTCCTTCCTAAAGGCTCGACATATGGTCAAGAAGGGTTGATTGGCTTATCTTGCTTATGCCCAGGACACCACCACCAGATCATGACATTGATTTCTGCATTGACTTAGCTCTAGGCACCCAGCCCATATCGATTCCCCCATACCTTATGGCTCCGAAGGAATTGAAGGAATTGAAGGAACAGCTTGAGGAGTTGTTAGCTAAGGGGTTTATCAGATCGAGCGTATCGCCTTGGGGTGATCCAGTGTTATTTGTGAAGAAGAAGGATGGGACTATGCGGATATGTATTGACTACCGCCAGTTGAACAAGGTCACCATCAAGAACAAGTATCTATTGTCGCGTATAGATGATTTGCTTGACCAGTTGCAGGGTGCTCGGGTGTTTTCTAAGATTGACTTGAGATCGGGGTACCATCAGCTGAAGATTTGGGACTCAGATGTTCCGAAGACCGCCTTTCGTACGAGATATGGTCATTACGAGTTCCTGGTGATGTCCTTTGGCTTGACTAATGCCCCAGCAGCATTTATGGACTTGATGAACAGAGTGTTCAGGCCTTATATTGATTGTTTTGTCATTGTCTTCATTGATGACTGTTGGTTGAATTCCCAATGCACACGCAAGTGTACGTGGTCCACAAGTAATATAGGAATTGAAGTCCAGATATCGTACCCACAGGGACTTGTGATTAACTATCCACTAAACTAAACTCAAACAAATATTTAACTAGAATTAATCTAAAATAGTAAATCAAAAGATTAAATAGACAACTAACTTAAAGATGAATTCAAGGTAAATTGATATTCTAGAGTTATGGGTTGTTAAACAATCACGTTGAGTTTTCGATCTAAATCTTCTAATCAGGTTTATTGATTGACGAGGTTAATATTGCTCGTAGCCTTCTCCCGAAGNAGCTCTAGGCACCCAGCCCATATCGATTCCCCCATACCTTATGGCTCCGAAGGAATTGAAGGAATTGAAGGAACAGCTTGAGGAGTTGTTAGCTAAGGGGTTTATCAGATCGAGCGTATCGCCTTGGGGTGATCCAGTGTTATTTGTGAAGAAGAAGGATGGGACTATGCGGATATGTATTGACTACCGCCAGTTGAACAAGGTCACCATCAAGAACAAGTATCTATTGTCGCGTATAGATGATTTGCTTGACCAGTTGCAGGGTGCTCGGGTGTTTTCTAAGATTGACTTGAGATCGGGGTACCATCAGCTGAAGATTTGGGACTCAGATGTTCCGAAGACCGCCTTTCGTACGAGATATGGTCATTACGAGTTCCTGGTGATGTCCTTTGGCTTGACTAATGCCCCAGCAGCATTTATGGACTTGATGAACAGAGTGTTCAGGCCTTATATTGATTGTTTTGTCATTGTCTTCATTGATGACTGTTGGTTGAATTCCCAATGCACACGCAAGTGTACGTGGTCCACAAGTAATATAGGAATTGAAGTCCAGATATC
>ML372427.1:3085-118294 GCA_005239525.1 Nicotiana knightiana
ATAATACGAATATTATTGTATTATTTTTCATGGATGGTGTTGAATTAGTTCAAAGGTTAAACAGAGAAGTTATTTTATTATATGTCATAAATTTACTAACAATTGTAATAATTACTATTTTTATATTGTTCTACAATATTTTAATTTTTTTCATTTAGTGTTTATCTAATAATACGAATATTATTGTATTATTTTTCATGGATGGTGTTGAATTAGTTCAAAGGTTAAACAGAGAAGTTATTTTATTATATGTCATAAATTTACTAACAATTGTAATAATTACTATTTTTATATTATTTTCAATAAGAAATTAAATTGAATTCTTCCCGTTTGTATTTAATATGAAAGTTTAGTTTTTAAATTATAAATTAATACATTATAAGTTAAATTATATATTTATATATTTTATTTATTTCTTGAAATTATCGTTTATTTTTTTGCCTTTAGTTTTATCTATTATAATACTTTTAGTTACATGATCTTATCCATATAGCATGACCATATGAATTATTATTCAAAAACTTTCTCGTCTGAAAAAATAAATTAGTCCAATCATTTTTTATATCTCTGCAAAAATGTTAGTTTTATATATATATATATATATATATATATATATATATATATAAAACTAACATTTTTGCAGAGATATAAAAAATGATTGGACTAATTTATTTTTTCAGACGAGAAAGTTTTTGAATAATAATTCATATGGTCATGCTATATGGATAAGATCATGTAACTAAAAGTATTATAATAGATAAAACTAAAGGCAAAAAAATAAACGATAATTTCAAGAAATAAATAAAATATATAAATATATAATTTAACTTATAATGTATTAATTTATAATTTAAAAACTAAACTTTCATATTAAATACAAACGGGAAGAATTCAATTTAATTTCTTATTGAAAATAATATAAAAATAGTAATTATTACAATTGTTAGTAAATTTATGACATATAATAAAATAACTTCTCTGTTTAACCTTTGAACTAATTCAACACCATCCATGAAAAATAATACAATAATATTCGTATTATTAGATAAACACTAAATGAAAAAAATTAAAATATTGTAGAACAATATAAAAATAGTAATTATTACAATTGTTAGTAAATTTATGACATATAATAAAATAACTTCTCTGTTTAACCTTTGAACTAATTCAACACCATCCATGAAAAATAATACAATAATATTCGTATTATTAGATAAACACTAAATGAAAAAAATTAAAATATTGTAGAACAATATAAAAATAGTAATTATTACAATTGTTAGTAAATTTATGACATATAATAAAATAACTTCTCTGTTTAACCTTTGAACTAATTCAACACCATCCATGAAAAATAATACAATAATATTCGTATTATAGATAAACACTAAATGAAAAAAATTAAAATATTGTAGAACAAAAACTAACGTATAAAGAGGAGAATAGATATAATGTGATTGTATCCACACTTTAAATTTATTCGATAAAATTAAGTAAATAAATAATACCCAAAAATATTATTGATAAATTTAAATATCGACATAATTTGAGAAAGTCGTACAAGATAAAGTCAAGTTAAATTTCAAGAGCAATAGAAAATTATATTATATTAAAATGGTAATTGATTAAACATTTACATATAAATTTAATAATATTAAGTAACAGATAATACAATTAAATAATCAAAGAACAAAAAAAGAAATAAAATATAAATTCATGGAGAAAAATAAAAATATAAGACTTATAATTAGAATTATGATGAGAAAAGTCATACATATGCACATAACTAAAATTATAATAAAAAATAATCATAAAGGAAGAATACGAAATAAAAAAATTCAAGTTATCGCGTAAAAATATACATACTTATTAAATTTCTTCTATAGAAAATTATAGATAATAAATAAAATCATAGATGAGAAAAGTCATACATATGCACATAACTAAAATCATAATCAAAAAATAATCATAAAGGAAGAATACTAAATAAAAAAATTCAAGTTATAGCGTAAAAATATACATACTTATTAAATTTCTTCTGTAGAAAATTATAGATAATAAATAAAATCATAATTTCACAATAAAAATATAAAGATACTATTAGGATGCAATACATAAGATAAGTATATTATATATATAACACAAATTTATTAATTATTAAAAATATTGGTTGATTTTTTACAAAAATAATAAAAGGCTTATCTCTTTATAATTTTAATAAATTCAAAATTACAATTTAGTAAAGAAATATTACATTATTTAAATTTTCAATTGAATACAAAATGAGAAAATTAATCAAATATTACAATAGAAAAGAATGTATGAAAAGAGGGGTATAAATATAATTTTATGATATTTTTATTTTGAATTAATTAATAAATAAATAACACTCAAGAAAATTATTGATAAATATAGACAATTGAAGAATTTTGAGCATTATAACGTAACTTTAAAAAAATAAAAATATTTTCAATGTAAGAAAATATATATATCTATATTATCTTAAAATGGAATTAGTATCAAATTATTAATCCAATTGACAAGTTATTAAAAAATCATATTAGTAAATATATAGTACTAAGTAATAATAAAGAATAAATAAGGAACAAACAATTTATTTGATTACTAAATAATGTGTATTCTTTGATTTTGTATAGATTTTGTTATATTTCTATTCACTATATTAAATAATTAAATAACAACTAATATTTATTAAAATTATATGTTATAATAAATCATAATTTTATAAGATTAATATTCTGTCAAATTGTCCGCGCATCGCAGGTTCTAACACTAGTTTTGAAAATAAACAAATATCCCTCAAATGTCAAATCTTAGACCAAGCCTTCTAAGGTCAGCTCCTAAGCAAATCCCCCAGTTGAGTCGCCATGTTGTTGCACCTTATTTTACACTAGTTAAGATATGATTCAACATAATGGTAATCCAAGGATAGATTAAGGATTATAGAGTCTCCGCCTAATATTTAGGGTATACTAGGGTTCCTGTAAGTCACGTATTGCATGTAGTCTGCTAAACCCGCAAGATTTTGGATAAAAGGATCAAGTTATTCTAAGGGGAAGGGGTGAGGCATCCCCTAAAATCAACTTTAATATTAGCTCCCTAAACTTAGTTTAACATAAAGTGAAGGATGATTATCTATTTCTTAATTATTTTATCTATCGATCCTAACGGAAAGTTAAGGTCTAAAATTATTAATGAAATCTAGTGTTACGAGCCAAAGTTAACCCTGTCGTGATGGCGCCTATCGTGCTACTAGGAAAGCCGACACATTACCAAAATGAATCGATATTTTCATTTCAAAGATAATTTCAAAGCTATTTAATATAAAACCTTCATGTAGGGGTTCAAATCAAAACAAAAGTGCGGAAAAGAAAAAAAAACCCGACATCGGGGTGACACTAGTCATGAAAACTACTACAATTTGTCCGACAATATCGAGACTAACATAGCCTGGAAAGTAACTAAATAAAACTAAAGGAAGACAAGAGGGAGAAGAGCAGGCTGTGATCGCCAGGCAGCTACCTTGCTATCTCCGAGAAATCTGCAACCGGAATAGTAAACAGCCAATACAGTGTCCAAATATGCCTGGATCTGCACACAAGGTGCAGGGAGTAACGTGAGTACGCCAACTCAGTAATAACAACAGTAAATAAAGACTGAGAAGTAATGACAAGTAAAAATGCAAGTAAAGTTCATATCACGAAAAATCAGTAAAATACGACATGCCTTTAAAACCAGAGTTTGAATCAAATCAGCTCATTTAAATCCAGTTCCAGTAAAATCATTTAGCGACATCTTTCGACAGTTTTCAGAAAAAGGTTCAATGCAAAGGTGAGAAAAAATGATGAAATCATAATCAGCCCCTCGACAAACATCACTCATATACAGCCCCTCGGGAAAACCTCACCATCACTCATGTCTTCCAGTCACTCAGCACTCGGCACTCGCACTCAGTAGGTACCTGCGGTCACTGGGGGTGTGTACATGCTCCGGAGGGGCTCCTTCAGCCCAAAGGCTATATCAAGCCAATTATGGCATAAATCAATGAGGCCCTCAGCCTATATCAAACATGTTGCGGCGTGCAGCCTGATCCCATAAATATCCTCACAAATCAGGCCCTCGGCCTCACTCAGTCATAAACCTCTCCAGCCTCTCGGGCTCTCAGAAAACAAAGTATTCAGCCCAAAAAACATTTATATGATGCATCAAAATAGAGTAATAGAGACTGAGTTATGTAGTAAATAAGTATAAATATGGCTGAGTATAGATTTCCAATCGAAACAATGAGAGGATAGCAAGAAAAGACCTCTAAGGGTCCAAACAACACTGGCATAAGGCCTAAACATGTCATCCAACCCGATTTAAATAAATTCTTTCTAAAACACATAAGTATCAGATAGTTCCAACAAAATATGCAACTTTACAGTTGCTACGAGATGAACCAAGTCTTAATCCCGAATAGTGCACGCCCACACGCCCGTCACCTAGCATGTGCATCACATCAAAATAGTCACATGACACAAAAATCTGGGGTTTCATACCCTCAGGACTAGATTTACAATCGTTACTTACCTCAAGCCGATCAAATCTCTACTCCGTGATGCTCTTTCCCCTCGATTCGGCCTCCAAATGCTCCAAATCTATTCATAATCAGTACAATACCATCGATTTATGCTAAATGAATGAATTCCACAAGAAAAACTATCAAATTAGACCAAAAACCCGAAATTGGCTCAAACCCGCCCCGGGCCCACGTCTCAAAATTTGACAAAAATTACAAAACTTGAAAGCCCATTCACTCACGAGTCCATACATACTAAATTTATCAAAATCCGACACTGTTTAATCCCTCAAATCCTCCCATCAAACTCTCCAAAATCCCAAACCCTAACTCCTCATTTTCACCCCTAATTTCCACTAATTAAATGATAAAACAATGGGAAATCACCATAGATAGGAGTATTAGAGCTCAAGAAACTTACCTCACTGGAATCCCCTTGAATCTCCCTTAAAAATCACTCCAAAAGCGCCAAAAACCGACTTGAAAATGTTGGAAATGAACCAAAATTCGCGAAGTGTGCTATTTATACTTTCTGCCCAGGTCTTTCGCACATGCGGTCAAAAATCCGCGCCCGCGGTCTCGCTTCTTCGAAAAATCATCCGCACCTGCGGAAAAATCACTTAAGTCCTCATTCCGCACATGTGCCCCAGTTTCCGCACCTGCGAGGGCGCACCTGCGCAACTCTTCTGCTTCTGCAGAACTGGCTCAACTCTCCCCTTCCGCATCTGCGCTAAAGGCCTCGCACCTGCGGGCTCGCAGATGCGACCAATCCTTAGAAACTGCGACTCCATCCCTGGCTTCCATTTACACATATGCGGCTACCCAAATGCACATGCAACCTCGCACCTGCGGCTCCCCATCCGGAGGTGCGGAAAACACCAGCAACTTTAGAAACCATCATATCAGCCATCTCCCAACATCAACAATTGATCCGTTAATCATCCAAAACTCACCCGAGTCCCTCGGGACCTCAACCAATCATACCAACAAGTATATCATCATACTAACTTAGTCGCACCTTCGAATTACTCAAACCAACATCAAAACACCAAATTACCCTCAGATTCAAGCCTAAGAACTTCTAAATTTCCAATTTTCGCAAACGACGCTGGAACCTACCAAACCACGTCTGAATGGCCTCAAATTTTACACACACGTAAAAAATGACATTAAAAACCTACTCCAACTTCCAGAATTCCATTCCGACCCCGATATCTAATTTTCCACTATCGACCAAAATCGCCAAATTTCCAACTTTCGCCAATTCAAGTCAAATTCTACTACGGACCTCCAAATTACATTTCGGACGCGCTCCTAAGTCCAAAATCACCTAACGGAGCTAACAGAACCATCAAAATTCGAATCCAAGACCGTTTACACATGAGTCAACATTCGATTGAATTTTCCAACTTAAGCTCCCTAATAAGAGACTAAGTGTCTCATTCCACTCCGAAATCACTCTGGACACGAACCAACCAACATGATACGATAAAATACAGTTGAAGAGAACAAAAGGAAGCATAAATGGGGGAAACGGGGCTAACTCTCGAAACGAGCGGTGGGGTCGTTACATCCTTCCACTCTTAAACATACGTTCATCCTCGAACGAGTCTAGAAACATACATGGAGTCTCGAATAGGTGTGGATATCTGCTTCACATCTCCCGTTCGGTCTCCCAGGTGGCTTCCTCCACAGGCTGACCTCTCCACTGCACCTTCACTGAAGTTATGTCCTTTGACCTCAACTTTCGAACATGCCGATCTAAAATGGCCACCGGCTCCACATCATAAGTTATATCGCCCTCCAACTGAACCGTGATGAAGTCCAAAACATGGGACGGATCGCCAAAATACTTCCAGAGCATGGAAACATGAAACACCGGGTGCACACTCGACAAACTGGGTGGCAAGAAGAGCTTATAAGCCACCTTCCTATCCTCTGAAGCACCTTAAATGGCCCAATGGACAGGGGGATCAACTTGCCCCTCTTCCCAAACCTCATAACACCCTTCATGGGTGATACTTTTAGCAAAACCTTCTCCCCAACCATAAAGGACATATCACGGACCTTCTTGTCCGCATAGATCTTCTGCCTAGACTGCGGCGTGTGAAGTCGCTTCTGAATCAATTTCACCTTATCTAATGCATTCTGAACCAAGTCTGTACCTAAGAGCCTAGCCTCACCCATCTCAAACCATCCTACCGGAGATCTACACATTCCTTCCATATAAAGCCTATTAGGGAGCCATCTGAATATTGGATTGATAACTGTTATTATATGTAAACTCCGCGAGCGGCAGAAACTTGTCCCATGAACCCCAAAATCAATGACACAAGCACGCAACATGTCTTCCAATATCTGAATAGTGTGCTCCGACTGTCCGTTCGTCTGAGGGTGGAAAACTGTGCTCAACTCAACCTGAGTACCCAACTCTCGCTGCACGGCCCTCCAAAAATGCAATGTGAACTGAGTACCCCTATCTGAAATGATGAAAACTGGGACACCATGCAGGCGAACAACCTCCCAGATGTAAATCTCAGCCAACCGCTCTGAAGTGTAAGTAGTACCAGCTGGAATGAAGTGCACGGATTTGGTCAGCCGATCCACAATAACCTAAATAACATCGAACTTCCTCGAAGTCCGTGGGAGACCAACTACAAAGTCCATGGTGATCCGATACCACTTCCACTCCGGGATCTCTAATCTCTGAAGCAAGCCACCCAGTCTCTGATGCTCGTACTTAACCTGCTGACAGTTGAGACACCGAGCTACAAACCCAACTATATCCTTCTTCATCCGCCTCCATCAATAGATCTGTCTTAAATCCTTGTAAATTTTTGTGGCACCCGGATGGATGGAATACCCGAGCTGTGGGCCTCCTCAAGAATCAACTCAAGAAGCCCATCTACATTAGGTACACATATCCGGCCCTGCATCCTCAACACGCCGTCATCACCAATAGTCACATCCTTAGAATCACCTCACGGGACCCTGCCGTGAAGAACGAGCAAGTGTGGGTCATCATACTGACGCTCCCTGATACGGTCATAAAGAGAAGACCTGGAGACCACGTAAGCCAATACCCGACTCAGCTCCGAAATATCCAATCTCACAAGCTGACCTGCTAAGGACTGAACATCCAATGCCAAGGGTCTCTCTGCTACTGGAAGATATGCTAAACTCCCAAAACTCTCCGCCCGAGGACTCAAAGCATCGGCCACCACATTGTCCATCCCCAGATGGTAAAAAATAGTGATATCATAGTCCTTAAGAAGCTCCAACCATCTATGCTGATTCAAATTAAGATCCTTCTGCTTAAACAGATGCTGCAGACTCCGGTGATCAGTATAGATCTCACAATGAACCCCATACCAACAATGACGCCAAATCTTCAAGGCGTGAATAATGACTGCTAACTCAAGATCATGAACATGATATTTCTTCTCATGGGTCTTCAACTAGAACGAGGCATAGGCAATCACCCTACCCTCCTACATCAAAACACATCCAATGCCTATCCTCGAGGCATCACAATACACGGTATAAGAACCTGAGGCTGATGGCAGAACTAACACTGGAGTTGTGGTCAAAGCAGTCTTGAGCTTCTGATCCTCACACTCGTCCGACCACCTGAATGGAGCACCCTTTTGGGTCAATTTGGTCAAGGGAGATGCAATAGATGAAAATTCATCCACGAAGCGACAATAATAACCTGCCAAACCAAGAAAGCTCCTAATCTCCGTGGCTGAGGATGGTCTAGGCCAACTTTGCACCGCCTCTATCTTCTTCGAATCTACTTGAATACCCTCACTGGAAAACACGTGCCCCAAGAATGCTACTGAACCGAGCCAAAACTCACACTTATAGAACTTTGCATAAAGCTTCTCCTCCCTCAATCTCTGTAATACAATCCTCAAGTGATGAGCATGCTCCTCCTGGATACGAGAGTACAACATGATGTAATCAATAAATACAATAACGAAGGAGTCCAAATAGGGTTGGAATACATTGTTCATCAAATTCATGAATGCTGCTGGGGCATTGGTTAGCCCAAAAGACATCACCAAGAACTCATAATAGCCATAATGGGTCCTGAAAGCTGTCTTAAGAATATCCGAATCCTGAATCTTCAGCTGGTGATACCCGGACCTCAAATCAATCTTATAGAACCCCCTCGCTCCCTGAAGCTGGTCAAATAAATCATCAATACGAGGCAAAGGATACTTGTTCTTGACTGTGACCTTGTTTAAATGCCTTTAATCAATGCACATCCTCATGGAACCATCCTTCTTCTTCACAAATAGAACCGGTGCACCCCAAGGTGACACACTAAGCCGAATAAACCCCTTATCAAGGAGTTCCTGAAGTTGTTCTTTCAACTCCATTAACTCCGTCGGTCCTATACGATACGATGAAATAGAAGTGGGATGAGTGCCCGACACCAAGTCAATACCAAATTCAATATCCCTATCAGGCGACATGTGATAACTAGGAATTTTAGCCTATTATTTGCTCTCTTTTGTTTAGGTTTTGGGTAAAAAATGCGTAAAGGTATTCCCGAAAAATAACTTAATGTGCTTTCTTGCAGGGTTTGGTCAAAATGATGTAAAGAAGCCAAAATAAGCTCATGAAGGAGTCAAACTTGCACAAACCGAAGGCTGGAATTGGACCGCTGATCGTGATGGAAAAGCGCGGCCACGTTGGGTTCACCGCTGAGGTGGATACTATTATGCGGCCCGCGATATTGAGGTTCAGAGAAGTTGTATTTAAGTACAAACATGGCCGCTGGCCACATTCAAATTACGCGACAGCGTATTGGTCTAACGCAGACGCGAAGGATATTCCGCTGAGAGCGCAGCTTGAGGTTCAAAGAGCCTGTAGGTCGAGTTTAAGTGAGGAACGCAGTCCGCGAACAAAAATACGCGATCGCGATTGAAGCTAACACGGACGCAAATGAATTTACGCAGTCCATGAAACCTAGTCCAACCCAAGCCCAGATTTGATGAAACGCGGACCGCTCATTATTGCGCGGTCGTGAAAGTCCAAGCGGGGGCGCGCCTATTATGGCTTATATTACATCTCCATCTTTTGATTTCTACCATTATTATGAGTAGCTAGACCCCGTAGCTAGGGTTGTGATCCAACACTAGTGTGAGTATTTAATGGGTCTTTAATTTTAGGGATTAATTGTTTATGGGTTAGTGATATCTAGCTTATTTCATGCTTTAAATGTAGAATTGGTGGTTGCAAACACTGATTCGTTCCTTTTTGACTTAGGATCTTCTTGAGAAAGAGGTCCCAAGTCTACGAAAAATAGGCTAACAAGGAATTGAGGTGAATTCAAGAGATTGATAGCCCTAATTAAAGGGTTAAACCTAGAGATAGTAATACCCGACTTGAGCCAATTTCACTTGCATTGCTTGAACACCCATTTGGGCTTGAGAAAGCCAAATTGGGAAAATCCACTCAAACTACCGAGAGGTATAGAGTGAGTATTTATGTATGTAGGTTATATCACGACCTCAATCATAACAAGCTAGTCCTAGACTCTCGACCCCATTAGATACTCGCCTAGGCGGAAGTCACTTCCCTAGTGCTTTTTATCATTTGAAAAACTCTCACAAAAATATTGTACTTAGATTTTTGTTACCAATCAATAGAATTAAAATTAGAATAGAAACAATCACAACCATGGTTAGAAGTGCAATTAGAAACAACACGCACAACTAGATTAGGTAGAAACCCAACTCCTAACCAATATTAACTCCCTGTGGATATCGATCCCGACCTATCGGGTAAAGCTGCATCCACCTCTCCTCGCTAATTTATAGTGGTGTAGGGTTGGAACTAATTACTTTTTGGCGCCGTTGCCGGGGAATTACACGGTTTTGGATATCTATCTGACTAGTTGTGTGTCTTGTTTTTCTTTCCTTCTATTTTACGTGTGTTAATCGCTTTAGGTACAAAACGGCTGATCCTGTCAGCAATGTTCTCCCGGGGGAGGAGGTAAATGATAATGGTGATGATGAGGTGCATCTAGTACCTCAAGCTCAAAGAAGAGGCAGCCAGGCCAATGACAACATTCCAGACCCTCCCCCACCTCATCCAAGGGCAGCACATCAGGTGCTTCAAATGAAGGTTACGCCAGTGTTATTGTCCCACCCCGAATTCGGACGGGCAATTTCCAAATTACAAATGTTATGTTGACCTTATTGGATTAAAGAGGGTTCTTCACTGGCGCTCCCCATCAAAATGCATATAAACATCTAAAGGGTTTTGTAGTTACATGTTGGGGAAGCAAACTGACAAACATGTCGGAGGATGCATTGAGACATAGATTGTTCCCTTTTTCATTTAGAAGGAAAGCTTTGGACTGGATCGAGAGGCTCCCCAACCATTCCATCACCACGTAGGATGAATTGGCTGACAAGTTTATAGCCATATTTTTCTCATCGGGTCATATGGCAGCATTAAGGAATGAGATCTTGGCCTTCAAACAGGAACCTAATGAACCTCTTCATGAAATCTGGGAGAGATATAGAACTATGGTAAAGGAATTCCCCAACAATGACATGACTGAAGCAATGATTCAACAAACTTCTTACAGGGGTATCAACACTACCAGCCAATGCATGGTAAATCATCTAGCTGGGGGAAATTTTATGAAGATGCCTTATGCCGATGCTTGTGACATACTTGATGAAATGGCTAACACTTCTTCAGCTTGGCAGAGTCAGGAAAATGTTCCTCAAGGTGACCCGAATGTAATCAATCTTCACAAGGAACTTCAAGACCACGGACAAGCCATAGCTGAGTTGACAACTACTATGAATCAGCTTACAAAAGCCCAACTTCAGTAAGTTCAAGGAACAAAACAAGTAAATGCAATGGAAGGAGTGAATTTAATGGTCAACAAGAGGAGACAACGTGGTCAACAAGTGCAAGGTAATCAAGATCAATATGAACAAAGTGGAAGTGGCTACAACTAAGATGATTCGTATGATGACCAAAGCGAGGAAGTTTTGTATGCCAACAACTACCAAGGACAACGGAGCAATGCTCCAAATCAACAATGGAGATCGCAAGGGAATAACTAAAATTGAAGAAACCAAGGCCAGGAAATTTGAACAATAATAACTACAATAACTCAAACAATTGGGGGAACAACAACCAGAATCGGGGTGGCAATAACAACAACAATTAGGGAGGTAATGGAAATCAGGGGTCGGGCTTTCAAAGACCCCCGATGTATCAACAACCCGACAATCCACCTCCATATAAATATCAAGGGCAAAGTTATTGAAATAATGAAATGGGGTGGATTGAGAATATGTTCAAACAAATGATGGAAAAGAATGCTGATTCTGATGCTCAAATTGCCTCCCACACTACTTCCATCTGCAATCTTGAAGTACAAATGAGTCAAATCTCGCAAGCATTGAGAAATCTCCCTAAGAGGGCTCTACCAAGTGACACGGTAGTAAACCCAAAGGGCAGTAACAGTACAAGCCATGCCATGGCGGTAACCACAAGGAGCGGTAGAGATGGTGAAACAAGCACCTCCAATCAAAAGAAAGTTGTGAGTGATGATGTTGTGTTGCAAAATGATGATGACCGAATAGTTGATGAGAAAGTGAGTGAAGAGAATTTGAATTATGAAGTGAGGATCGATATTCATGACAACAAGGAGGAGACTCAAAATAACGTGAACCCGTCTAGGGAACACGTGATAGACATACCGGAAATGGTAGTGCCAAAAGCCAAGAATCCTTTTCCAAGGCCTCCTAATACTTATGCTCAAAGACTTTCAATAAAAAGAATGAAAACCAATTCAAGAAGTTTATTGAGATGATGAAAAACTTGTCAATCAAATGTGCCCTTGGTATAAGCTCTTGAGAAAATGTCGGGTTACACCAAGTTTATGAAAGACTTGGTAATTAAAAAAAGATCTGAGGATTGTGAGACCATCAAAATGACTCATCATGTTAGTGCAATTGTGCACTCTATGTCTCCAAAGCTTGAATATCCCATTGCATTTACGATTCCTTGTACCATTGGGAGTGCGGATTTTGCAAAGGCCTTGTGTGATTTGGGAGCAAGTATAAATTTGATGCCTTACTCTGTATTCAAGACTTTGGGCATTGGTCAACCGAGATATACTTCAATGAGATTGCAAATGGTGGATAGCACAATGAAAAGGCCGCTTGGTATTATTGATGATGTTCTTGTCCCGGTCGACAAGTTCATTTTGCCTGCTGAATTTGTGATTCTCGACTGCGAAGTTGACTATAAGGTGCCTATAATATTGGGAAGGCCTTGGTTGATGTGGAAGCAGGGGAGCTCACCTTCCGGCTGGGCGATGAAAAGGTTGTATTCCATGTGTGCAAATAGATGAGGTAGCCTAATAGTAATGAAGTTTGCTATTTTGTGGATCTTGTGACGGAGGTGATAGTTGATGAAACAAGTGCCATGATCAATGTGGAAGATCCAATGAAAGTTGTATTGTTGAACCATGAGGATAATGAAAGGGATGGCTTGGTTGGATGTGAAAATTCCTTGCAAGGAATGGGATCCTACTTATATGGACCCTGTAAAATCTCCTTGGACTTGGAAAACCGGAAGACTCCATCGACAAAGCCCTCAATCGAGGAGCCACCAACATTGGAGTTGAAGCCTCTACCCTCTCACCTCAGGTATGAATTCTTAGGCCCATCTTCTACATTACCTGTTATTCTTTCTGCTTGCTTAACCAAAGTGCAGGTAAACTCCACTCTTGAGGTGCTTCAAAGAAGAAAAAAGGCAATTGGATGGACCTTAGCTGACATTCGGGGCATAAGCCCTGCCTTTTGCATGCATAAAATTATACTTGAGGATGATGCAAAATCTTCCGTGGAACATCAAAGGAGGTTGAACGAAGCTATGAAAGAGTTCGTCAAGAAAGAAATTATCAAATGGCTTGATGCATGGGTGGTGTATCCTATTTCGGATAGTGCATGGACTTTACCGGTGCAATGTGTGCCGAAAAAGGGGGGGGGGGTATGACTGTTGTGACAAATGAGAAAAATGAGTTGATCCCTACTAGGACCATGGCCGTATGGAGGGTATATATGGACTACCGAAAGTTGAACAAAGTGACCCATAAAGATCATTTTCCATTGCCCTTTCTTGATCAAATGTTAGGCAGACTTACCGGGCGTGCCTACTATTGCTTTTTGGATGGGTACTCAGGTTACAACCATATTCTCATAGCTCCGGAAGACCAAGAGAAAACTACCTTCACATGCCCGTATGGAACATTTGTATTCTCACGGATGCCGTTTTGATTGTGTAATGCACCTGCTACTTTTCAGCAGTGCATTGTGGCTATATTTACGGACATGGTGGAGGACTTCCTCGAAGTCTTTATGGATGATTTCAGTGTTGTTGGGGATTCATTTTAAGAATTCTTGGAAAATCTTGAAAATGTGCTAGCCCGATGTGAAGAGACAAATCTTGTGCTTAATTGGGAAAAGTTCCACTTTATGGTCGAGGAGGGCATTGTCCTCGGCCATAAGATCTCAAAGAACGTAATCGAAGTGGAAAAAGAGAAGATAGAAGTGATTTCAAAGCTACCTCCTCCTACTTCCGTCAAGGGAGTTAGGATCTTTCTTGGGCACGCGGGGTTCTACTGAAGGTTCATTAAAGGCTTTTCCAAAGTGGTGAATCCCTTGTGCAAGCTACTAGAAAAGGATGCAAAGTTTGTGTTCAACAAAGAGTGCATGGAGGCTTTGAGCTTCTAAAGTATAAATTGACAACCACTCCAATCATTACCGCACCCAATTGGAGCTCTCCATTTGAGCTCATGTGTGATGCAAGTGACGTTGCGGTAGGAGCGGTTTTGGGGCAAAGGGTAAACAAGATATTTCACCTGGTGTATTATGCAAGCAAAACAATGAATGATGCCTAGGTTAATTATACAGTGACGGAGAAAGAATTGTTAGCAATTATGTTCGCCATGGAAAAGTTTCGGCCTTATTTCATGGGTGCCAAAGTGATTGTTCACACTGATCACGCGACACTCCGTTACTTGATGACCAAAAAGGACTCGAAAGCTAGATTGATGAGATGGGTTTTGTTGCTTCAAGAGTTTGACCTCGAGACCATTGATAGAAAGGAAGTGAAAATCAGGTAGCGGATCATTTGTCCCGTTTAGAAGAGGAAGGGAGGCCCAAATATGGTCTTGAAATTAATGATGCATTCCCGGATGAGCAACTCCTCTCCGTTTCTTTGAATGGTATGCCTTGGTTCGCGGATGTTGCTAATTTCCTTGTTACCGGCATTGTCCAGTGTGAGCTTTCTTCTAACCAAAGGAAGAAACTCAAATGGATAGTTGGGATTACTATTGGGATGAACCCTATTTTTTCAATATTTGCAATGACGGGGTGATTCGTAGATGTGTCCCAGAGGATGAGAAAATGAGTATACTTGATGCTTGTCATTCCTCGCCCTACGGTGGTCATCCCGGTGGGGCGAGAACTTCTTCCAAGGTTCCTAGCTGTGGTTTTTATTGGCCAACCCTGTATAGGGAATACAAGTGAGCTTGTCAAGAGTTGTGATGAATGTCAGAGAGCTGGGGGAATATCAAAGAAGGATGAAATGCCCCTCACCACTATTCTTGAAGTTGACATTTTTGACGTGCGGGGCATAGACTTCATGGGGCCTTTTGTGAGTTCGGGTGGAGATACTTACATTCTGGTGGCGGTTGATTATGTTTCTAAGTGGGTGGAAGCCGTGGATTTGCCCAACAACGAGGCCCGGAGTGTGGTGGCGTTCCTCAAGAAAAACATCTTCACACGATTTGGTACTCCTCGAGCAATCATCAATGATGGGGGATCTCATTTCTGTAATAGTGAATTTGACACTTTGCTTTCAAAGTACGGTGTCAATCACAAGGTGTCAACTCCTTATCACCCCCAAGCTAGTGGACAAGTGGAGGTCTCAAATAGGGAAATCAAAAGCATATTGTCAAAAACTGTGAAATGCAAATAGAACGGATTGGTCAAGGAAGCTCGATGATGCATTGTAGCTTATAGAACTGCATTTAAGACTCCAATCAGTATGTCTCCGTACCGATTGGTGTTTGAGAAAGCGTGCCATTTTCCGGTTGAGCTAGAACATAAATCCATGTGGTCCTTGAAGAGGTTAAATCTTGAGTGGGATGTTGCAGCAAATCTCCGGGTGGAACAACTCAATGAGCTAGATGAGTACTGGTTTCATGCCTATTCAAGCTCATCATTGTACAAGGAGAATATGAAATACTTGCACGACAAATATGCTCGAAACAAAGAATTCAAGGAGGGTGATTTGGTCCTTCTCTTCAACTCCCGGTTACTTCTGTTTTCGGGAAAACTTAAGTCCAAATGGCGTGGCCCCTTTGAAGTAGTGCATGTAACGCCTTTTGGTGATCTTGTCTTGAAGAATAAAAATGGTGAAATCTTTCGGGTTAATGGGCATCGAGTGAAGCATTATTTGGGCAAGTTTTATGACAACCACTTTGTGGCCTTGATCAAGTTCCAATGATGATGGTAACCTGCATCGTGCCGCGACGTTAAATCAGGCGCTTCTTGGAAGGTAACCCAAGTGTTTTTTTTCATTTTCTTCTTTGATTAGGCTCTATTTTGAACTAAATGGTTGTGATATTTTTGTAGGAATTGTTTGTGCAGTGCAGGAATATTACTAGAAAAATTTGGCTAAGGATGGGAATTACGCTGACCGCACTCAAAATTTCGCGGTCAGCGGAAGCTTTTTTGCGGGGGCGTAATTGTGCAGCGGACAAGAAATTGAAAAGTACAGAATGGTAACTCTCTAAAGTTGCATCAGCGTCCACGATCATTATTTCGCAGTCAGTGTGATCAGTTCCAAACCTACACCACTATAAAGTAGTGAGGAGAGGTCGATGCAGTTTTACCCAATAGGTCGCGATCGATATCCACATGGAGTTAATATTGGTTAGGAGTTGGGTTTCTACCTAATATAGTTGTGCGTGCTATTTCTAATTGCATTTCTAACAAGTTGTGGTTGTTTCTATTCTAATTTTAATGCTATTGATTGCTAACAAAAATCTAAGTACAATGTTTTTGTGAGAGTTTTTCAAATGATAAAAAGCACTAGGGAAGTGACTTCCGCCTAGGAGAGTATCTAATGGGGTCGAGAGTCTAGGACTAGCTTGTTATGATTGGGGTCGTGATATAACCGTCACACATAAATACTCACTCTATACCTCTCGGTAGTTTGAGTGACTTTGCCCGAGTTGGCTTTCTCAAGCCCAAATGGGTGTTCAAGCAATGCAAGTGAAATTGGCTCAAGTCGAGTATTACTATCTCTAGGTTTAACCCTTTAATTGGGGCTATCAATCTCTTGAATTCACCTCAATTCCTTGTTAGCCTATTTTTCCTAGACTTGGGCCCTTTTTCTCAAAAAGATCCTAAGTCAAAAATGAATGAATCAGTGTTTGCAACCACCAATTCTACATTTAAAAGCATGAAATAAGCTAGATATCACTAACCCATAAACAATTAAGCCCTAAAATTAAAGACCCAATAAATACCCACACTAGGGTTGGGTCACAACACTAGCTATGGGGTTCTAGCTACTCATTATAATGGTAGAAATCAAAGATGGAGATGTAGTATAAGCCATAAAATTCAAATACAAGAAGAAAATCTAAAGATAGAAGCTAACTCTACTCTAAAATTACTCAAAACGGTAAAGCACGGCCTTTCACGTGTTCCTTGATACAAAACTTGACCTAAAAATGTCAAAAAGATCTATTTATACACAACTAAAATTTCTGGACAAAACTGTCCCTATGGAGGTTTCGCTAACCGCGTAATAATAGGCGCGTCCGCGCTTGGACTTTCACAGCCGCGCAATAACGAGCACGGTCCGTGTTTCATAAAATCTGGACTTGGGTTGGACTAGGTTTCTCGGACCACGTAAATTCATTCGTGTTCGCGTTAGCTTCAATTGCGGCCGCGAATTTTGTTTCGCGGACCGTGTTCCTCAGTTAAACTCGACCTGTAGGGTCTCTGAACCTCAAGCTACGCTCTCAGCGGAATATCCTTCGCGTCCGTGTTAGACCAATACGCGGCCGCGTAATTTCAACGCGACCAACTATCATGTTTGTACTTACATGTAGATTCTCTGAACCTCAATATCGCGGGCCACGTAATAGTGTCCGCCTCAGCGGTTAACCCAGCGCGGCCGCACTTTTACATCGCGGTCAGCGGTCCAATTCCAACCTTTGGTTTGTGCAAGTTTGACTCCTTCATGAGCTTATTTTGGCTTCTTTGCCTCATTTTGACCAAACCCTGCAAGCAAGCACATTAAGTTAGTTTTCGGAAATACCTTTACACATTTTTGACCTAAAACCTAAGCAAAAGAGAGAAAATAGTAGGCTAAAATCCCTAGTTATCAACTCCCCCAAACTTAAGTTTTTGCTTGTCCTCAAGAAAACAAGGTAATTCCCACCTCCACAAGAAAAAGAAAGGAAAATTCAGATGTCCTAAGGTGACCTAATCAAGCATCAATTGGGACTAACAATTTCACTCAACAACAAATGCATTATCAACAATATCATGCTATCACCTTTTGAGTTCCATAGTTCTAGAGTGACGCAAGAGCATAAAGAGTTGACACAATTCATCAAGGAAGCTCACTCTCTCACTTAAGTCAATGTGGATCCCAGACTCCTCTTCCTCTACTCTCCATGAGCTAATCTCACCTTATAGAATATGACACTCAAAACAGGGATTGTAAAGAAGTGCGCTCATCGCTCTCAAAAGAATGTCACAAGTCCGCCTCTAAGTACCATAAGCTTTCCCCTCATGTAAATCACCACTAATGTAAGCTCACTCAACTTTAAATCCTATAGGGATTTAGGGGATGCAATGAAGGCTTTTTGGATCAAGGTAGGACATAACGAACTATGATGGGTTCATATTTCCTTAAGCACTTCATTTTCTCATTTCGGCTCATACCTTTTTGATTCTTTGAGTCATATTGTTCTTCCTTAGGGGAACTAGAAAGACACATCGTCACTCTTTCTTACTCATGATTATAATTTTTTCCTTTTCTCAACCTTCCATTCCTTTCAACAATGTTCTTTTTTTTTAATCCCTTAAAACTTTTCTTTCTTTTTGACATCTTTCTTTTTATCTGTTCATCCTTTTCCTTGCCTCTCTTTATCATCAATTCTTTTTGTTCTTTGAACATTTTATCACTTGAATATCCTCGTCTCTCCCCCAAATTTATGATTTTTGCCTATTGTTCAACATGAATGCTAAGGAAAGATTGGGTGCCAAGAGAAGGTCATTGTAAAACGGGTAAAGGCTTGTAATGTGGTTATTAAATGAAAAAGGCTTAGGTTCAAAGGGGTTGACTAGGGATAAAATATTGGTAGGCTATGGAAGTTTTAAAAGTTCAAAATGGGACCAAGGAGAGCCTATAATCACTTCTTAAGTCGAGCTACACTTAGAATTTCGCCTAGACAAACATTCAGGGCAAGTTCTAGACTTGTTGGCACCTGACTTGGACTTGCAATTCAACAACTCACCTCTCAAGCTACTGGATTGTTAAAGAGAATAGAGTCGAGGGCCCACAACAACCTCCGTGTCTGGGTCATCTGAGGGCTCAGAAAGAGGTAGCGAGACTCCGACACCACCTGCCCCAACTGCTACAACTCCGGCCTCCACAGCAACTCCAGTTATATCCCGGATGATGGGAGAGGTGGTGACACCCGGGTTGGGGGTTTGGCGAGATCAAGGAACCCGACAGTGTGGCAAGATAGGTTCATCAGTGAGAAAGCCTACCACAAGTTCTGGGAATGGTTGCCTCAAAGGTCACCCACACTTGAGAGGAATTTTATAGAGTGAGATCTTCTACCACACAATCCCAATGTCAAGAGGCAATTAAATAAAATGATGGGGTGGAAGTTCTTCACCAGCAAGCTACCGGAGGCCAACGAGTACTTGGTCAAGGAATTTTTATTGTAATGTCGCCCACATAAAAAAGGGAACATATTTGACCAAAGTAAGGAACCGAAAGATTAAATTTGATGGCAAGTTGCTGAATGAGTATGCTGGGTTCGATGATGTGGATGAATCCCCCTATGTGGAGAAGGTGGCATTGGATGAGTTAGCCCGTCCATGGCTTGCATCAATGATAGCCATTCCTGGGACTACTCCAGCTTGGCTTACACCTGGAGTTCTAATTTTAAGGAACACCCTGAACTTTGAAGCAAAAGGGTGTTCCACCTTCGTGTGCTGCTGGATAGACCCCTCTCAGCATGACAATGATATCCCGATCTCCGGCGCGATTATTATAGCTTCTATCATGGCGGGGTTCCTGATAAATGTGGGGAACATTATGTCCAGAGTCATTACCATAGCTATCAGGAAGGATGAGATATCACCCCTATCCAAACTTCCTTACCATGTACTTAGAGGACCAGGATGTAGAAGGGAGGGATATTTATATGAAAGTGAAGCCAAAAAGGCCCTTCTCCTGGTACAACCTTCAGGGTCCAGACAACCCCAAGTCTAAAGTCAAAGGCACTACCTCCGTTGGCCAGTCTGAAGAGCCAAGGGTAGTGGCCACTGTGCCCGAACCTCCCATAGCCGAGGGTTCATCTGCTGCCATCCACATCCACCTTCAGGGCCATCTACCTCTATCCCACCTTATGTGCCCTCTTTATCAGCTAACCCTCAGACTGCACTGAGGGTTAATCAGACTTTGGCCAGAATCAACAACTGGATTCAGGTAGCTACTTCAAAGCTATCTGCCTTATCCAGTGTAGTCTCAGCTCAGACAGTTCCAGCACAGCTCCAGATGCCTCCATCAATGGAGGAATCATTGAAGACTATTTTTGACAACCAAAAGAAGATTCTGGAGTCTCTGGGTACTCATGATAAAGTGATCAAGGAGCTGGGTAAACAGGTGAGGAAGGTGAAGAAGAGTCAAGAGACTTTGAATAACGAGGTAGAGAAACTTAATTCCTCCGGCGACATTCCTCTGGATCTCCTTTTGGGAGAGACTGCCCCTGCAACACAGACAAATCAGCCAACACAGGTACCAGAGCAGGAGGCTAACAGAGAGCCGGTGAGGAGAGTGGTGATACCCCAGACTGAGGACTTGGAGATTGAGCTAGAAGATGCTGAGGGAGGTGATGAGTCTGCAGAGCCACAGGACCCCATCAGTGACACCGTGCATACACAGACCTCATAGGGAGTTTTCTTTACTCTCTATCCTTCCCCTATTCTAATTTTGCTATTAGCATTGAGGAAAATGCTAATTTTTTTGGGGGGGGGGGGGGGTCTTAGTTGGATNGGTATGTATATAACTTTACCATTCCATGTATATATTCATCCCCATTTTGTGTATATTCGTTTCAATCCCCTATTGTACATATTCATTTTAATTTCCGCACTTTACTTTATAACTTCTTTAGTAATTTTCCTTAATAGCTTAGATTCTTAATTCCTTTAGTAATTTTCCTTGAATTTGTAGCTTATTTTTTTTTATACTTTTGCATGATCAATAAGCCTTTGGTTTTCTTAATACCACGGTTCTTTCCAAAGGTGAAATTTGTGTGAACCGGGTGGATCTTCCCAACGATGGATGGCGTGACAAACTTCCTAAGGGATTGAGTCTATTTTTATTTTTGCTTTGATATATAGTAGTAACGAATAAAAGTGGCTCAAGTAAGCTTCACTTGGCACTAACACATTTATCTTCGACCTCATGGTTAGAGACAAGTTTGTTGACAAGATTAGCTCTAGTTGTGACCTTTAGACTCTTTAGTTGACTAAAACTTTCATCAAGTGATTCTTGTGAGCCATCAATGATCTTCAATCGTAGCTAGGGTTGTTTTGGGCCCTCGACTCTATTCTCTTTAACAATCCAGTAGCTTGAGAGGTGAGGTGTTGAATTTCGAGTCCAAGTCAGGTGCCAATAAGTCTAGAACTTGCCCTGAATGTTTGTCTAGGTGAAATTCTAAGTATAGCTCGACTTGAGAAGTGACCATAGGCTCTACTTGGTCCCATTTTGAACTTTTAAAACTTCCATAGCCTACCAATATGATATCCCTAGTCAACCCCTTTGATCCTAAGCTTTTTTCATTCAATAACCACATTACAAGCCTTTATCCGTTTTACAATGACCTTCTCTTGGCACCCAATCTTTCCTTAGCATTCATGTTGAACAATAGGAAAAAATCATAAGTTTGGGGGAGAGACGAGGATATTCAAGTGATAAAAGGTTTAAAGAACAAAAAAGAATTGATGAGAAAGAGAGGCAAGGAAAAGGATGAACAGATAAAAAGAAAGATGTCAAAAAGAAAGAAAAGTTTGAAGGGATTCAAAAAAAAAAAGAACACTGTTGAAAGGAATGGAAGGTTGAGAAAAGTAGAAAATGATCATCATGAGTAAGAAAGAGTGACGATGTGCCTCTCTAGTTTCCCTAAGGAAGAAGAATATGACTCAAAGATTCAAAAAGATATGAGCCGAAATGAGAAAATGGGGGTGCTTAAGGAAAGATGACCCATCATAGTTCATTATGTCCTACTTTGATCCAAAAAGCCTTCATTGCATCCCCTAAAGCCCTATAGGATTTCAAGTTGAGTGAGCTCACACTAGTGGTGATTTACATGAGGGGCAAGCTTATGGTACTTAGAGCCGGACTTGTGACATTCTTTTAAGAGCGATAAGCGCACTTCTTTACAATCCCTGTTTTGAGTGTCATATTCTATAAGATGAGATTAGCTCATGAAGAGTAGAGGAGGAGTCTCGGATCCATAATGGATTACGTCAGAGAGCGAGCTTCTTGATGAATTGAGTCAACTCTTAATTCTCTTGCGTCACTCTAGAACTATGGAACTCAAAAGGTCATAGCATGATATTGTTGATAATGCATTTGTGTTGGGGGAAATTATTAGTCCCAATTGATGCTTGATGAGGTCACCTTAGGAAAGCTGAATTTCCTTTCTTTTTCTTGTGGAGGTGGGAATTACCTTGTTTGCTTGAGGACAAGCAAAAGCTTAAGTTTGGGGAGTTGATAACTAGGAATTTTAGCCTACTATTTGCTCTCTTTTGCTTAGGTTTTGGGTCAAAAATGCGTAAATGTATTCCCGAAAACTAACTTAATGTGCTTGTTTGTAGGGTTTGGTGAAAATTAGGCAAAGAAGCCAAAATAAGCTCATGAAGGAGTCAAACTTGCACAAACCAAAGGCTGGAATTGGACCGCTGCCCGCGATGGAAAAGCGCCGCCGTGTTGGGTTCACCGCTGAGGCAGATACTATTATGCGGCCCGTAATATTGATGTTCAGAGAAGCTGTATTTAAGTACAAACATGGTCACTGACCGCGTTCAAATTACGCGGTCGCATGTTAGTGTAACACGGTCATGAAGGATATTCCGTTGAGAGAGCAGCTTGAGGTTCAGAGACCCTGCAGGTCGAGTTTAACTGAGAAATGCGGTCCGTGAACAAAAATACGTGGCCGCGATTGAAGCTAACACGGACACGAATGAATTTACATGGTCCGCGAGACCTAGTCCAACCCAAGCCTAGATTTGATGAAACGCGAACCACGCTCCTTATTGCGTGGCCGTGAAAGTCCAAGCGCGGACACGCCTATTATTACGCGGTCAGCGAAACCTCCATAGGGGAATTTTTGTCCAGAAATTTTAGCTGTGTATAAATAGATCTTTTTGACATTCTTAGGTCATGTTTTTTATCACGGAACACGTGAACGGCCGTACTTTACCGTTTTGAGTAATTTTAGAGTAGTGTTAGCTTCTATCTTTAGATTTTCTTCTTGTATTTGAATTTTATGACTTATACTACATCTCCATATTTGATTTCTACCATTATAATGAGTAGCTATACCCCATAGCTGGGGTTGTGACCCAACCCTAGTGTGGGTATTTAATGGGTCTTTAATTTTAGGGATTAATTGATTATGGGTTAGTGATATCTAGATTATTTCATGCTTTAAATGTAGAATTGATGGTTGCAAACACTGATTCATGCCTTTTGACTTAGGCTCTTCTTGAGAAAGAGGGCCCAAGTCTAGGAAAAATAGGCTAATAAGTAATTGAGGTGAATTCAAGAGATTGATAGCCCTAATTAAAGGGTTAAACCTAGAGATAGTAATACCCGACTTGAGCCAATTTCACTTGCATTGCTTGAACACCCATTTGGACTTGAGAAAGCCAAATCAGGCAAAGTCACTCAAACTACCGAGAGGTATAGAGTTAGTATTTATGTGTGAAGGTTATATCACTTCCCTAGTGCTTTTTATCATTTGAAAAACTCTCACAAAAACATTGTACTTAGATTTTTGTTAGCAATCAATAGCATTAAAATTAGAATAGAAACAATCACAACTATAGTTAGAAGTGCAATTAGAAACAACACGCATAGCTAGATTAGGAAGAAACCCAACTCCCAACCAATATTAACTCCATGTGGATATCGATCCCGACCTATTGGGTAAAACTGCATTGACCTCTCCTCGCTAGTTTATAGTGGTGTAGGGTTGGAAGTGATTAGCATGCCCGACAGGTCTGCAGGAAATACATCTGAAAATCACGTACTACCGGAACATAATCAATGGTAGGAGTCTCTGTACTAACATCTCTCACAAAATCCAAATAAGATAGGCAACCCTTCTCAACCATACACTGAGCCTTTAAGTATGAAATCACCCTACTTGGTACATAATCTGTAGAATCGCTCTAGTCAAACCTCGGAAATTCTGGCATCGCCAATGTCATGGTCTTAGCGTGACAATCTAGAACAACATGACATGGAGATAACCAATCCATACCCAATATCACATCAAATTCAACCATACTGAGCAACAAAAGGTCCACTCGGGTCTCCAGACCACCAATAGTCACCACACATGAACGATATACACGGTCCACAATAATAGTATCGCCCGTAGGAGTCGATACATGAACATATGAAACTAAAGACTCACGGGGCATATCCAGAAAATGAGCAAAGTATGAGGAAACATATGAATACGTGGAACTAGGGTCAAATAATACCGAGGCATCTCAGTGGAAAACTGAGACAATACATGTAATCACATCATCTGAAGCAATGGTATCTGGTTTGGTAGGGAGGGCCTAGAAACGATCCTGACCACCACCTGATCGACCTCCCCGTCTAGGGCGACCCCTAGCTGACTGACCTCCATCCCTAGCTGACTGGGCGAGTGGTGAAGTAACTGGTGCTGAAGTCGATGGCTGACTCCTTTGCTGAGGCGGACCTCGATGAAGACGAGGACACTGCCTCTATATATGCCCAAACTTCTCACACTCAAAACAACCTCCTGGTGCTGGTGACGAGGATTGAAGGGAACCCCTAGCACCAGCATAACTGGCAGAAGAACCTGGCATGGAGGAGCCGTGAACTTATGGAGCACGGGACGAACTTTGGGCTGGGAGGAAACTGAATTATGAGTGGAACCATGGCCTGATGATGCACAACGGTGAACTGGGCGAGCTGACTGAGCATGCCTGAATGGACGGCCTCTGCCGTGCTGGAACTAACCCCTATAAGGAGCACCACTGAATCCACCATGTCCACGAGGCCGTTTGGCCTTCCTCTCAACCCTCTCCTGACTGCGAACCATCTCAATATGTCTATCAATGGCGGCAACCTCATCAAAAGTAGCACCAGACACGCTCTCTGGTCATAAGCAATCGAAGCTGAAAACCGATGCTATCTAGAAACTTAATGATCCTCTCTCGTTCTGTGGGAACCAACTAGATCGCATGACGGGCCAACTCAGAGAATCGCATCTCATACTGTGTCACAGACATATCACACTGTCGAAGCTGCTCAAACTGCCTGAGCAGCTCCTCTCTACGGTACTGAGGTACAAAATTCTCCAGAAAGAGAACGGCGAACTGCTGCGAAGTAATGCATGCTGCGCCAACCGGCCTATGCATATCGTAAGCCTCCCACCAACTAAATGCAACCCTAGAGAATTGGAAAGTAGTGAATGAGACCCCACTAGTATATAGAATACCTGCTGTCCGGAGCATCCTCTGACACTTATCCAAGAAACCCTGTGCATCCTCACCCTCTGCACCACCGAAAGATGGAGGCTGGAGTCTCCCAAACCTCTCCAATCTACGTTGCTCATCCTCAAGCATAACAGGAACTACATAGTCCTGAGCAGCTGCAACGTGCTGGGCTGGTAGGTCCCCCGGTGTCTGAAGTCCCTAAACAACCTGCTCTGGTGTGCGGGCGGCGGGAGTCTGAGTGCCTCCCTCGGCCTAAGAAGTAGTTGCGACCGTATAAACAGAGATCGCCTGAGCAAGGCCAGTACATACTGATAAAATCTGAGCTAGGGCCTCCTGAAGGCCAAGAATCACAATAGGCACAAGTGGTTCCTGAGCTGGTCCCGCTGGAGCATCTGCAACTGGGACCTGGTCTGGAGAAACTAGAGGGTCTACAGGTACTACCCCGACTGTCGTGCAGGCTACATCGCTACCCTTACCACGGCCTCGACCTCTCGCGGGCCTAGCTGGTGGTACTGGTGGCTGGTCACCCTGTCCGGTAGTGCGAGTGCTCACCATCTGTGAGAGAATGAAACAATAGAAGTTTAGTTACCAGAATCAATGGATTCGCATGACAAGAATTCAAGAATGTGAGATTTTTCCTAAGGGTTTTGAAGCCTCTCGAAGATAAGTACGTACGTCTCTGTACCGATCCGCAAGACTCTACTAAACCTGCTTATGACTCGTGAGACCTATGTAACCTAGGCTCTGATACCAAGTTGTCACGACCCAAAACTAACCCTGTCATGATGGTGCCTATCGTGGTACTGGGCAAGCCGGCACATTACCAAAACGAATCGATATTTTCATTTCAAAGCTATTTAATATAAAACCTTCATAAAGGGGTTCAAATCAAAACAAAAGTGAGGAAAAGAAAAAAACCCGACATCGAGGTGTCACTAGTCATGAGCATCTACTACAATTTGTCTGACAATATCGAGACTAAAATAGCCTGGAAAGTAACTAAATACAACTAAAGAAAGATAAGAGGGAGAAGAGTAGGGGTGCGATCGCAAGGCAACTACCTTGCTATCTCCGAGAAATATGTAACTGAAATAGACAACAGCCGCTACCGTGTCCAAATAGGCCTGGATCTGCACACAAGGTGCAAGGAGTGATGTGAGTACTCCAACTCAGTAAGTAACAACAGTAAATAAAGATTGAGAAGTAGTGACGAGCAATAATGCAAGTAAAATTCATATCACGAAAACTCAGTAAAATACGACATGCCTTTAAAACTAGAGTTTGAATCAAATCAGCTCGTTTAAATCCAGTTCCAGTAAAATCATTTAACGACATCTTTCAACAATTTTCAAACAAAGGTTCAATGCAAAGGTGAGCAAAAATGATGAAATCATAATCATCCCCTCGGCAAACATCAGTCATATACAGCCCCTCGGGCAAACCTCACAATCACTCGTATACAACCCCCCGGACAAACCTCACCATCACTCATGCCCCCTAGTCACTCAGCACTCGGTACTTGGCACTCACAATCACACTCAGTAAGTAACTGCGGTCACTGGGGGTGTGTACAGACTCCGGAGGGGCTCCTTCAGCCCAAGCGCTATATCAAGCCAATCATGGCCTAAATCAATGAGGCCCTCGGCCTATATCAAACGTGCTTCGGCGTGCAACCCGATCCCATAATATATCCTCACAAATCAGGCCCTCGGCCTCACCCAATCAAAAATCTCTCCTGCCTCTAGGACTCTCAGAAAACAAAGTATTCAGCCCATACAACATTTATATGATGCATCAAAATAGAGTAATAGAGACTGAGTTATGCAGTAAATAAGTATAAACATGACTGAGAATAGATTTCCAATCGAAACAATGAGAGGATAGCAAGAAAAGACCTCTAAGGGTCCAAACAACACTGGCATAAGGCCTAAACATGGCATCCAACCCGATTTACAAAAATTCTTTCTAAAACACATAAATATCAAATAGTTCCAACAAAATATGCAACTTTACAGTTGCTACGGGACGGACCAAGTCACAATCCCCAACGGTGCACACCCACACGCCCGCCACCTAGCATGTGTGTCACCTCAAAATAGTCACATGACACAAAAAATTTGGGGTTTCATACCCTCAGGACTAGACTTACAATCGTTACTTACCTCAAACCGATCAAATCTCTACTCCGCGATGCTCCTGCCCCTCGATTCAGCCTCCAAATTCTCCAAATCTATTCACAATAAGTACAATACCATCAATTTATGTTAAGGGAATGAATTCCACAAGAAAACTACCAAAATAGATCAAAAACCTAAAACTGGCTCAAACCCGTCCTCGGGCCCACGTCTCGAAATCCGACAAAAATTACAAAACTTAAAAGCCCATTCACTCACGAGCCCATACATATGAAATTTATCAAAATCCGACACTGTTTAATCCCTCAAATCCTCCCATCAAATTCTCCAAAATCCCAATCCCTAACCCCTCATTTTCACCCCTAATTTCCACTAATTAAATGATAAAATAATGGAAAATCACCATAGATAAGAGTATTAGAGCTCAAGCAACTTACCTCACTGGAATCCCCTTGAATCTCCCTTCAAAATCATTCCAAAAGCTCCAGAAACCGACTTGAAAATGGTGGAAATGAACCAAAATCCGCGAAGTGTGATATTTATACTTTCTGCCCAGGTCTTCCACACATGCAATCAAAAATACGCACCTGCAGTCTCGCTTCTACGGAAAATCATCCTCACCTATAGAAAAATCACTTAAGTTCTCATTCCGCACCTGTGCCCCAAGTTCCGCACATGCGCAACTCTTCCGCTTCTGCGGAACTGGCTCAACTCTCCCCTTCCGCATCTACGTTGAAGGCCTCGCACCTGCGGGCTCGCAGATGCAACCAATCCTTCGCACCTGCGGCTCCAGACCTGGCCTTCCATTTCCGAATCTGCGTCTACCCAAACGCACCTGCAGCTCCCCATCCGCAGGTGCGGAAAACACCAACAACTTCAGAAACCAACAGATCAGCCATCTCCCAACATCAACAATTTATTTGTTAACCACCCAAAACTCACCCGAGGCTCTCGGAACCTCAACCAATCATACCAACAATTCATATATCAACCTACGAACTTAGTCGCACCTTCAAATCACTCAAAACAACATCAAAACACCAAATTACTCTCGGATTCAAGCCTAAGAACTTCTAAACTTTCAATTTCTGCAAACGACGTCGAAACCTACCAAACCACGTCCGAATGACCTCAAATTTTACACACACGTCATAAATGACATTACAAACCTACTCTAACTTCCGGAATTCTATTCTGACCCCGATATCTAATTTTTTCACTGTCGACCAAAATCGTTAAATTTTCAACTTTCGGCAATTCAAGCCAAATTCTACTACGGACCTCCAAATTACATTAGGGATGCACTTCTAAGTCCAAAATTACCTAACGAATCTAACGGAACCATCAAAATTCTAATCCGAGACCGTTTATACATAAGTCAACATCCGGTTGACTTTTCTAACTTAAGCTCCCTAATAAGAGACTAAGTGTATCATTCCACTCCGAAACCACTCCGAACCCGAACCAACCAACATGATATGATAAAATACAGCTGAAGAACACTAAGGAACATAAATTGGAGAAACAGGACTATAACTCTTGAAACGACCGGCAGGGTCGCTACATCTACGTGTCAAAGTCTATATATTATGTAAGTTGTAATTGTTAGTAATCGATGGGAAATAGTCGTAGAAGTTATTAAAAATAACATAAGCTATTTGTAACTTAAAGAAAAATATGGATAGTAAATATGAAAAATGGTCTTAGTTTTGAAAACAATCAATTGGGCCAACCCAGTTGAGCTTGACTTAAGTAATTTCAAAGGAAATTTTACCTCCTATAGCAAAGTTTTACACTCGATTTTTATAAATAAAAACTCTTTTAAAATATTATTTTCTATATCTACCTTTTAGTTTTTATAGCAAAATATGTATTTGTGGTATACACTATAGTTAAGACAATAAATACGTTGTCTAATAATTTTCTCTCTCTTTATTTAAGTTATTCTCTTCCAAAATCAATGCACAATATCTTATTTCTCTCTCCAAGATCTCTCTCTCTCACATCACCATTGTCTTCCCCATTGTTAAACCACGATTCTCAGAAACCGCCATTGTCTCCCTTAATTTTCAATTTTTTTTGCTCCAAAAAGTTATTGTAAGTGTTAAAGTTTTTGGCTTTTGGCCGGTTAAAGTCATTGTCTCTCTCAATTTTCAACTTTTTTTTTCTCCAAAAAGTCGTGGTAAGTGTTAAAATTGTTGGGTTTTTGGTTGGTTAAAGCCTCTTCGTTTTCTCTTCAACGTTTTTTTAAATATTCACCATTGTTAGATTTTCTGCAGAATACCCACTAAAGCACTCAATTTCGAAGGGCCATATTTTGATTTGCAAATCACTCAAGAGGAACATATATTTGCAGGTTCACCAACAACTATTGAAGCCAGAAGGAGAACAAAAATACGCAATGACCCTAATTGTAGATGTATTTATATGTATTCGAGTCCGCATACATTGATTTTTAGTTTGTATAGTGATTTTCTCTTCTTGTATTTTAGATGTATTTATATGTATTCGATATGGTATACATTGATTTTTAGCTTGTATACTGGTTTTCTCTTCCTGTATTTAGATGTATTTATATGTATTCGATAAGGCATACACTGATTTTTATTTTGTACAGTGATTTTTGACTGTTGTATTTAGATGTATTTATATGTATTCGATAAGGCATACACTGATTTTTATTTTGTACAGTGATTTTTGACTGTTGTATTTAGATGTATTTATACGTATTTGAGTTCATACAACAACATCTTTAAATACATTCACTACTAGAAAAACGTTAAATTCCGACCGAAATTTCCGACTGAATTTTTTGTTGGAAATTTTCCGGCGGAATCCGTCGGAATTTTCAAAAAATATCTCTTATATATTTTTAAAATGTTTTCGACCACATTTCCGACCAAATCGGTCGCAACTTTTGGCGGAAAATTTATTTTGACTTGTTAACTTCAATTCCGACCGATTTGGTCGGTAGTTTATTAAAAACAAATTAAAATAACAATTCCGACCTAATCGGTCGGAATTTTTTTAAAAAAACTCTACACCTCGTCCCCAAAAAATAGAAGCTCACTTTTCTTCCTCCTTCTTCTCTCATCTCTCCCTCTCGTCCCAAAAAAATAGAAGCTTCTCTCACTCCCTCGTCCTTCTCCCCCGTCCCCAAGAATAATGTATGTTTGCTCTCTCTCGTTTCCTCCTCCCTTGTCCCTCTCCTTCCTCCTCCTTTTTTCCTTAATTATTAATTTTTTTAGCTGTTTTGCAGCAGTGGTTGGCGACGGCGACATCAACAGCTCCTCAGTCGACTTCTCCAGCATTTTTCCGTCGAGGAAAGTATTTTGCTGACATATATATATATCTTGTTTTCATTGTTAAATTCGTAGTAATTTTCTATATATGAACATCCTAGCTAGTTAAAGTAGGTATGGCTGAAATTTTAGGGATTTTAGTTTGTTAATAATACTTAATATAAAACAAAAAGAGATAAGAAATGATGAATTAGGTAGTTGAAATTTTGGGTTAAACAAGAATATGTTAAGAATACAAGTCCACTCATAAGCCCGAATTTAAAACTTATGTTAAACAAGTGATTCACTGAGCTTATAAGCTAATTAAACTAGCTTAATCCTATCGTAAAGATTAAAAAATTATTTAATCCTACAACTTCACAAGACAAATAATTATTTGTTTCAAGTGAGAAAATGACTGATGAAGACATGAAGGTTTTTCTGATAAGGAAAAACTATGTAAGATGCAAGACATTATTTTTGTTTATTTCTCTTTATCTATACTATACTTCTCATCAAATTCATCATAGTTGTTTGGATTCTTCCTTTTGTCTAATTCTCTCTACTTTGGCAAAATAAAAAATATAAAACATTATAATATCCTTAAAAAAATTAATTATGCACCTATTTATCTCTTCATCCCAAAATGATTTGCAAAGTTCAAAATATTTTGATCAAATTCTTTAACTAGTCGTGTGAAATCAAACATTGGTTCTTTAATATTTTTAAATAATATTTAAATATTTAAAACTCAGCTACAATATTATAAATTATAATCATAATTTTGTATAAAATAACTATATTATACTTCCAAAAGTATCTGGATTTTTTCCAAACATTAAAATCAAATAAACATATAAATTAATATAGTAATGTTTCTAAATTTACTTTTTAAAATGATATTAAATTTAATTTTTTTCAAATTTCAATATTAAGATTAATTTGTAAATTTGATAAATTATTAATTAATTTGGATTATGAACATTTAAGAAGCTATGAAAATTTAATTATTATATTTAAAGTGTAACGACCCGACCGATCGTTTTGCTTTCTATAACCCCGTTACCCTAAATAAGATTTCATGTACATGCTTTTACTGTTTTATGACTTGCGGGGATTGTTAGTTCGGGATTTGGAAGGGTTCGGGTTGAAATCGGAACACTTGGTTCCTTAAGTGGCTTAAAAGACCAACTTTGACTTCGGTAAATATTTTGAGTAAACGACATCGAAATCGAAATCGGAATTTAGTGGTTCCAATACGTTCCTATGATGATTTTGGACTTAGGCGTATACTCGGATCGAGTTTTGGATGACTCGAGAGTGTTTCAGCGCCTAATAGTGAAAGTTGGTTCTTAAAGGTTTTAAAAATTCTTTGAATTTGGTTTGGGGCGTGTTTTGGTGATATCGAGCTCCAAATAGAATTTCGAGACCAGTAATAGTTTCATAATGTCATTTGAGACTTGCACGCAAAATTTGGTTGTCATTCCGAGTTGATTTGATAGGAATCGGACGAGTGGAAGTCTTTTTGGAAGTTTTTGAATTTCGTGAGTCAATTCACGCGTTTTGGCGTCCGATTCGTAGTTTTGAAGTTATTTTTGTGTTTTGTTCACTCGAGCGAGTTTGTATGAGCTTATTAGACTTGAATGGGTATTTGGTGTGGAGCCCCGTGGGCTAGGGTGAGTTCCGGGCGTGTGGAAGGAGTTGAAAACACTCCAGTTTTCTGGTGTTCTTGGCAGCTACTGCAGGTCTCGCAAATGCGAGAATATGTTCGCATTTGTGAAGTCTCGTATTTGCGAGAAAGGCTTCGCATTTGCGATGAAGCATGGTCTAGGCCTAGCTCGCAATTGCGAGAGAAACCCTCGTATTTGCGACCCTGCGTTGATCGCATTTGCGATCCCCTTATCGCATTTGCGACCTGGACAAGGGGGAGCCCTGTTCGCATTTGCGATTATTTTGTCGCATTTGCGACCTTCGCAATTGTGAAGTAGATGTCGCAAATACGACATCTAAGTCCTGTGCACATCTCATTTAATGCAAGTCTTAGGCTATTTATTTCATTTCACTTCAATTCTTTGGCGATTTTTGGAGATTTTGGAAGGGGGCTTTCACCTAGAACTTTGAGGTACGTAATTTCTATACAGCATGAGTTAAATACATAGATTAACATGTAAAAATTAGTGAAAATCAAGGGTTTAGATGAAAACCTAAGTTTTTGATAAAAATGAGATTTGAGTACGAAATTGGTTATGGATCTTAGTAAAAATCATATATTCTTGTTCCTAAGGTTATGGGTAACAACTTTCTTCAAAAAATTTCGGAATTCGGGCATGTGGGCCTGGGGGGAGGGGGATGAATTTTAGGAACCTTGCAATTTGGGTTGGGTAATCACTTTAATAGTGGATATATGAACTTTTGAGCATAAATTGATTAACTTATATAATGTGTTACAGTTCTGAGTCGTTTGGCATCAAATTTAGAGGTTTGAGCGCATTCTTGAATAGGGAAGTAGGCTTTGAGACAAGGTAAATCTCTTTTCTAACCTTGTAAGAGGAATTTAACCCATAGGTGAACTTAATTAAGATGTGTTGTTGTTTGTGGAGGGCTACGTGCACACGGAGTGACGAGAGTCCATACGTAGCTACTATTCTTGTTTATGTCCGGGTAGTTTTAGGATTACACCATGCCTTGTTGATATTTTTATTTCTTTATGTTTATTGTTTGCCTTTAAAAGGAGTTGGAATTGAGGAAAATATCGGGATCTTAAAAGCTTTTATTTGAATTTCGTATTTTGAAAAGAATGGGAGAGTACTATAATAACTTAAGAGATCTTTGTGTAACCGCGTCGCATGTATGATTCGCGAGCGGGGTAATTCCTTAAATTTATATTCGACCGCGTCGCATGTATGATTAATGAGTGGGGAAATAGATGCATCTATGGTTCACGTTGTTCGACCCTCGGCAGTGCACAATTTATATTTATGTTGGATCGGGCCAAACGTCCTCGATGGTATTGTTTGTGATATTAGAACTGGAAGTTTCTTTCATAGTTGGTATAAATTCATTTGTTTGTGTGATCATATGTTTTAAAGGAAGCGAGTGATTTAAGTTCTTAAATATAGTGATTACTTGTTCAGTTATTTCTTGTTCTAAGTTCTATTGTTGTATGTCATGCTTAATTAGAATCTCATATTATCACGTTATTGGCCCTCGTAGGTGTCGAAGTCGACCTCTCGTCACTACTTCTTCGAGGTTAGACTAGATACTTACTGGGTACATGTTGTTTATGTACTCATGCTACACTTCTGCACTTGAAAGTGCAGGATCAGAGGCAGGTGCATCTGGTTATCAGTCTGGCGCACACGATTGACTAAGACTTAGAGACTTCCCCGTGAGATGCTTTCTGAGTCGTTCAACAACAGCTGAAGTCTTTCTTTTGTTCATTTATGTCTATTTCTTTTCCAGATATTAGACTAGTATTCTTTTGTATATTCTACTAGAATGCCCACGGACTTGTGGCACAAGGTCTTGGTACACACACTAGTAGACTTATGATTTTGGACTTGTTTATGTGATTACAATTTGTACTCACTTGTTTCCTATAACGACCCGGCCGGTCGTTTCGAGAGTTATAGCTCCGTTTCTATCATTATGCTTCCTTTTGTGTTTTTAGCTGTATTTTATCGTATCATGTAGGTTGGTTCGGGTCCGGAGTGATTTCAGAGTGGAATGAGACACTTTCTCTTATTAGGGAGCTTAAGTTAGAAAAGTCAACCGGATGTTGACTTATGTGTAAACGGTCTCAGATTCAAATTTTGATGGTTCTGTTAGATCCATTAGGTAATTTTGGACTTAGGAGTGCGTCCGTAACGTAATTTGGAGGTCTGTGGTAGAATTAGACTTGAATTGGCGAAAGTTGAAAATTTGGCAATTTTGGTCTGCAGTGGAAAATTAGATATTAGGGTCGGAATGGAATTTTAGAGGTTCGAGTATGTTCGTATTGTCATTTGTGTCATGTGTGTAAAATTCGAGGTCATTTAGATGTGGTTTGGTAGGTTTCGGCGCCGTTTGCGGAATTTGGAAGTTTAGAAGTTCTTAGGCTTGAATCCGAGGGTAATTTGGTGTTTTGATGTTGTTTTGAGTGATTTGAAGGTGCGACTAAGTTCTTATATTGATATATGACTTGTTGGTATGATTGGTTGAGGTCCCGAGGGACTCAGGTGAGTTTCGGGTGGTTAACGAATCAATTGTTGATGTTTGGAGATGGTTGATCTGCTGGTTTCTGAAGTTGCTGGTGTTTTCCGCACCTGCGGATGGGAAGCCGCAGATGCAAGGTCGCAGGTGCGCTTGGGTAGCCGCAGATGCAGAAATGGAAGGCTAGGGATGGAGCCGCAGGTGTGAAGGACTTGTCGCATCTGCGAGCCCGCAGGTGAGAAGCCTTGAGCGCAGATGCAGAATGGGAGGGTTGAGCCAGTTCCGCAGAAGCGGAAGAGCTGCGCAGGTGCGTGCCCGCAGGTGCGGAACCTGGGGTGCAGGTGCGGAATGAGGACTTAAGTGATTTTTTCGCAGGTGCGGATGACTTTCAGCAGAAACGAGACTTCATGTGCGTATTTTTTACTGCAGGTGCGAAAGACCTAGGCAGAAAGTATAAATAGCAGACTTTGCGAATTTTGATTCATTTCCACTATTTTCAAGTCGGTTTTTGGATTCAAGAGGATTCCAGTTAGGTAAGTTGCTTGAGTTTTAACACTCCTGTCTATGGTGATTTCCCGTTGTTTTATCATTTAATTAGTGAAAATTAGGGGTAAAAATGAGGGGTTAGGGCTTGGGATTTTGGAGAGTTTGATTTGGGGATTTGAGGGACCAAATGATGTCGGATTTTGATAAATTTTGTATGTATGGACTCGTGAGTGAATGGGCTTTCAAGTTTTGTAATTTTTATTGGATTTTGAGACGTGGGCCCAAGGGCCGGGGTTGAGCCAATTTCGGGTTTTTGGTCTAATTTGGTAGTTTTTTCTTGTGGAATTCATTCCTTTAGCATAAATTGATGGTATTGTTCTGGTTGTGAATAGATTCAGAGCATTTGGAGGCTAAATCGAGGAGCAAGAGCATCGCGGAGTAGAGATTTGATCGGTTTGAGGTAAGTAATGATTGTAAATCTAGTCCTGGGGGTATGAAACCCCTGATTTTTGTGTCATGTGACTATTTTGAAGTGACGTACATGCTAGGTGATGGGTGTGTGGGCGCGCACAGTTGGGTATTGTGACTTGGTCCATCCCGTAGCAACTGTAAAGTTGCATATTTCGTTGGAACTATCTGATACTTATGTGTTTTAGAAAGAATTTCTGTAAATCGGGCTGGATGCCTTGTTTAGGCCTTATGCTAGTGTTGTTTGGACGTTTAGAGGTCTTTTCTTGCTATCCTCTCATTATTTCGATTGGAAATCTATACTCAGTCATGTTTATACATATTTACTGCATAACTTCGTCTCTATTACTCTATTATGATGCATCATATAAATGTCGTATGATTTATGCCATGATTGGCTTGATATAGCGCTTAGGGCTGAACGAGCTCCTCCGGAGTCTGTACACACCCCAGTGATCGCAGGTACCTACTGAGTACCGAGTGCTGAGTGACTAAGAGGCATGAGTGATGGTGAGGTTTGCCCGATGGGTTGTATACGAGTGATTGTGAGGTTTGCCTAAGGGGCTGTATATGAGTGATGTTTGCCCGAGGGGCTGATTATGATTTCATCATTGTTTCTCACCTTTGCATTGAACCTTTGTTTGAAAACTGTCGAAAGATGTCGTTAAATGATTTTACTAGAGCTGGATTTAAACGAGCTGATTTGATTCAAACTCTGGTTTTAAAAGCATGCCATATTTTACTGAGTTTTTGTGATATGAACTTTACTTGCATTATTGATCGTCACTACTTCTCAGTATTTATTTACTGTTGTTACTTACTGTGTTGGCGTACTATTACTCCCTGCATCTTGTGTGTAGATCCAGGCATATCTGGACATGATAGCTACCTGGCGATCGCAGCCCTGCTTTTCTCCCTCTTATCTTCCTTTAGTTGTATTTAGTTACTTTCCAGGCTACGTTAGTTCGTCCCGTGCTCCATCAGTTTAGGGATCCTCCATGCCAGGTTCTTCTTCCAGTTATCTCGGTTCTAGGGGTTCCTTTCAGTCCCTGTCACCAGCACCAGGGGTTACTTTGAGTGTGGGAAGTTTGGGCATATGTGGAGGCAGTGTCCTCGTCATCATGGGGGTCCGCCTCAACATAAGAGTCAGCCATAGACTTCAGCACCGGTTACTTCACTACCCGCCCAGTCAGCTAGGGGTGGAGGTCAGTCAACTAGGGGTAGCCCTAGAGGGGGAGGTCGATCAGTTGGTGGTTAGGCCCATTTCTATTCTCTCCCTGACAAACCAGATGCCATTTCTTCAGATGCAGTGATTACATGCATTGTTTCAGTTTTCCACCGATATGCCTCGGTATTATTTGACCCTGGTTCCACGTATTTATATGTTTCCTCATACTTTTATTATTTTATGGATATGCCCCGTGAGTCTTTAGTTTCATATATTCATGTATCGACTCCTATGGTCAATACTATTGTTGAGAACTACGTATATCGGTCATGTGTGGTGACTATTGGTGGTCTGGAGACTCGAGTGGACCTTTTGTTGCTCAGTATGGTTGACTTTGATGTGATATTGGGTGTGGATTGGTTATATCCATGTCATGCTATTCTATATTTTCACGCTAAGACCGTGACGTTGGCGATGCCGGGATTTCTGAGGGTTGAATGGAGCGGTTCTATAGATTATGTACCAAGTAGGGTGATTTCATACTTAAAAGCCCAGCGTATGGTTGAGAAGGATTGCCTATCTTATTTGGCTTTTGCGAGAGATGTTTGTACAGAGACTCCTACCATTGATTCTGTTCCGATCGTACGTGATTTTCCGTATGTGTTTCCTGCAGACCTGTCGGGCATGCCGCCTGAGCGGGATATTGACTTTGGTATTGATTTGGTGTCGGACAATCAGCCCATTTCTATTCCACCGTATCGTATGGCACCGGCAGAGTTAAAGGAGTTGAAAGAAAAATTACAGGAACTCCTTGATAAGGGATTTATTCGGCTTAGTGTGTCACCTTTGGGTGCACCGGTTCTATTTGTGAAGAAGAAGGATGGTTCCATGAGGATGTGCATTGATTACAGGCAGTTGAATAAGGTCATAGTCAAGAACAAGTATCATTTGCCTAGTATTGATGATTTATTTGACCAGCTTCAGGGAGTGAGGGTGTTCTCTAAGATAGATTTGAGGTCCGGGTATCACCAACTGAAGATTCGGGATTCGGATATTCTTAAGAGCTTTTAGGACCCGTTATGGACATTATGAGTTCTTGGTGATGTCTTTTGAGCTGACCAATGCCCCAACAACGTTCATGCATTTGATGAATAATGTATTCCAGGCCTATTTGGACTCCTTTTTTATTGTATTCATTGATGACATCCTGGTGTACTCTCGTAGCCAGGAGGAGCATGCTCAATATTTGAGGATTGTATTACAGAGATTGAGGGAGGAGAAGCTTTATGCAAAGTTCTCCAAGTGTGAGTTTTGGCTTGGTTTAGTAGCATTCTTGGGGCACGTGGTGTCCAGTGAGGGTATTCAGGTGTATCCGAAGAAGATATAGGCGGTGCAAAGTTGGCCTAGACCGTCCTCAGCCACGGAGATTAGGAGCTTTCTTGGTTTGGAAGGTTACAGGTCGTCACTTCGATGGGGGATTTTCATCTATTGCATAGCCTTGACCAAATTGACCCAAAAGGGTGCTCCATTCAGGTGGTCGGATGAGTGTGAGGAGAGCTTTCAGAAGCTCAAGACTGCTTTGACCACAACTCCAGTGTTAGTTCTGCCATCAGCCTCAGGTTCTTATACTGTGTATTATTATGCCTCGAGGATAGGCATTGGATGTGTTTTGATGCATGAGGGTAGGGTGATTAACTATGCCTCGCGCCAGTTGAAGACCCATGAGAAGAACTATCCTATCCATGATCTTGAGTTAGCAGCCATTGTTCACGCCTTGAAGATTTGACGTCATTATTTGTGTAGGGTTCATTGTGAAATCTATACTGATCACCGGAGTCTGCAACATCTGTTTAAGCAGAAGGATCTTAATTTGCATTAGCGGAGATTGTTGGGTCTTCTTAAGGACTATGATATCACTATTTTGTACCATCCGGGGAAGGCCAATGTGATGGCCGATGCTTTGAGTCTTCGGGCGGAGAGTTTGGGGAGTTTAGCATATCTAGCAACAGAGAGACCCTTGGCATTGGATGTTCAGGCCTTAGCAGGTCAGCTTGTGAGATTGGATATTTCAGAGCCGAGTCAGGTATTGGCTTGTGTGGTCTCCAGGTCTTCTCTTTATGACTGTATCAGGGAGCGTCAGTATGATGACCCCCACTTGCTCGTTCTTCAGGATTGGGTCCGGCGAGGTGATGCTAGGGATGTGACTATTGGTGATTACGGCGTGTTGATGTTGCAGGGACGAATATGTGTACCTCTTGTAGATGGGCTTCAGGAGTTGATTCTTAAGGAGGCCCACAACTCGGGGTATTCCATCTATCCGGGTGCCGCGAAGATGCACCAGGATTCGAGCCAACTCTGTTGGTGGAGGCGGATGAAGAAGGATATAGTTGGGTTTGTACGAGCATCAGAGACCGGGTGACTTGCTTCAGAGATTAGAGATCCTGGAGTGGAAGTGGGAGCGGATCACCATAGACTTTTTAGTTGGTCTCCCTCGGACTTCGAGGAAATTCGACTCTATTTGGGTTATTGTGGATCGACTGACCAAGTTCGCGCACTTCATTCCAGTTGGTACTACTTACACTTCAGAGCGGTTGGCTGAGATTTACATCAGGGAGGTTGTTCTCCTGCATGGTGTCCTAATTTCCATCATTTCAGATAGGGGTACCCAGTTCACATTGCAGTTTTGGAGGGTCGTGCAGCGAGAGTTGGGTACTCAGGTTGAGTTGAGCATAACCTTCCACCCTCATATGGAGAGACAGTCCAAGTTCACTATTCAGATATTGGAAGACATGTTGCGCTCTTGTGTCATTGACTTTGGGGGTTCATGGGACTAGTTTCTGCCGCTCGCGGAGTTTGCATATACTAACAGTTATCAGTCGAGTATTTAGATGGCTCTCTACAAGGATTTATATGGGAGGAGGTGTAGATCTCCTGTAGGATGGTTTGAGCCGGGTGAGGCTAGGATCTTGGGTACAAACTTGGTTCAGGATGCATTAGATAAGGCAAAATTGATTCAGGAGAGGCTTCATACGACACAGTCTAGGCAGAAGAGCTATGTGGATAGGAAGGTCCGTGATGTGTCTTTTATGGTTGGGGAGAAGGTTTTGCTAAAGGTATCACCCATGAAGGGTGTTATGAGGTTTCAGAAGAGGGTCAAGTTGAGCCCCCGGTTCATTGGGCCATTTGAGGTGCTTCAGAGGATAGTGGAGGTGGCTTATAAGCTTTCCTTGCCACCCAGTTTGTCAAATGTGCACCCGGTAATTCATGTTTCCATGCTACGGAAGTATGTTGACGATCCGTCCCATGTTTTGTACTTCAGCACAGTTCAGTTGGAGGGTGATATGACTTATGATGTGGAGCCGGTGGTCATTTTGGATCAGTAGGTTAGAAAGTTGAGGTCAAAGGACATAGCTTCAGTGAAGGTGCAGTGGAGAGGTTAGCGTGTGAAGGAGGCCACCTAGGAGACCAAGCGGGAGATGCAAAGCATATATCCACACCTATTTGAGACTCCAGGTATGTTTCTAGACCCCGTTCGAGGATAAACGTTTGTTTAAGAGGGGGAGGATGTAACGACACGGCCAGTTGTAACGAGAGTAATAGACCCGTTTCCCCCATTTCTGCTTCCTTTTGTGTTCTTCAGTTGTATTTTATCGTATCATGTTTGTTGGTTCGGGTCCGAAGTGGCTTCGGAGTGGAATGAGACACTTAGTCTCTTATTAGGGAGCTTAAGTTGGAAAAGTCAACCGGATGTTGATTTATGTGTAAATGTTCTCGGATTCAAATTTTTATGGTTATGTTAGCTCCGTTAGGTGATTTTGGACTTAGGAGCACGTCCGGAATGTAATTTGGAGGTTTGTGGTAGAATTAGTCTTGCATTGGCGAAAGTTGGAAATTTGGCGATTTTGGTCGGCTGTGGAAAATCAGATATCGGGTCGGAATGGAAAGTTGGGGTAGGTTTGTATTGTCATTTTTGTCGTGTGTGTAAAATTTGAGGTTATTCGGACGTGGTTTGGTAGGTTTCGGCGTCGTTTGCAAAATTTGGAAGTTTAGACGTTCTTAGGCTTGAATTCGAGGGTAATCTGGTATTTTGATGTTGTTTTGAGTGATTCGAAGGTGTGACTAAGTTCGTATGTTGATATATGACTTGTTGGATAATTTTTTGAGGTCCCGAGGGCCTCGGGTTAGTTTCGGGTGGTTAACGGCTCAATTGTTGATGTTGGGAGATGGTTGATCTGTTGGTTTCTGAGGTTGCAGGTGCGTTTGGGTAGCCGCAGATGCAGAAATGGAAGGCCAGGGCTGGATCCGCAGGTGCGAAGGATTGGTCGCATCTGCCACCCCACAGGTACGAGTCCTTGAGCGCAGATGCGGAAGAGGAGAGTTGTGCCATTTCCGCAGAAGCGGAAGAGTTGCGCAGGTGCGCGTCCGCAGGTGCGGAACCTGGGATGCAGGTGCAGAATGAGGACTTAAGTGATTTTTCCATAGAAGAGAGACCGCAGGTGCGAAAGACCTGGGCAGAAAGTATAAATAGCATACTTCGCGAATTTTGGTTCATTTCCACCATATTCAAGACGATTTTTGGAGCTTTTGGAGTGATTTTGAAGGGAGATTCAAGGGGATTCCAGTGAGGTAAGTTTCTTGAGATATAATACTCCTATCTATGGTGATTTCCCGTTTTTTTATCATTTAGTTAGTGGAAATTAGAGGTGAAAATTAGGGGTTAGGGCTTGGGATTTTGGAGAGTTTGGTTTGGGGATTTGAGGGACCAAATGATGTCGGATTTTGATAAATTTCATATGTATGGACTCGTGAGTGAATGGGCTTTCAAGCTTTGTAATTTTCATCAGATTTCGAGACGTGGGCCCAGGGGCCGGGTTTGAGCCAATTTCGGGTTTTTGGTCTAATTTGGTAGTTTTTCTTGTGGATTTCATTCCTTTAGTATAAATTGATGGTATTGTTCTGGTTGTGAATAGATTCGGAGCATTTGGAGGTCGAATCGAGGGTCAAGAGCATCGCGGAGTAGAGATTTTATCGGTTTGAGGTAAGTAACGATTGTAAATCTAGTCCTAAGGGTATGAAACCCCGGATTTTTGTGTGATGTGACTATTTTGAGGTAACGCACATGCTAGGTGACGGGCGTGGTGGGGAGCACAATTGGGTATTGTGACTTGGTCCGTCCCGTAGCAACTGTAAAGTTGCATATTTTGTTGGAACTATTTGATACTTATGTGTTTTAGAAAGAATTTCTGTAAATCGGGTTAGATGCCATGTTTAGGCCTTATGCCAGTGTTGTTTGGACCCTTAGAGGTCTTTTCTTTCTATCCTCTCATTGTTTCGATTGGAAATCTATACTCAATCATGTTTATACTTATTTACTGCATAACTTAGTCTCTATTACTCTATTTTCATGCATCATATAAATGTTGTTTGGGCTGAATACTTTGTTTTCTGAGAGCCCGAGAGGCTGGAGAGGTTTATGACTGAGTGAGTATGAGGTCCTGATTTGTGAGGATATTCATGGGATCGGGCTTCACGTCGCAGCATGTTTTATATAGGTAGAGGGCCTCATTGATTTATGCCATGATTGGCTTGATATAGCGCTTGGGCTGAAGGAGCCCCTCCGGAGTCTACACACCCCCAGTGAGCGCAGGTACCTACTGAGTGCGAGTGCCGAGTGCTGAGTGACGGGGAGGCATGAGAGATGACGAGGTTTGCCCGAGGGGCTGTATACGAGTGATAGTTAGGTTTGCCCGAGGGGCTGTATATGAGTGATGTTTGCCCGAGGGGCTGATTATGATTTAATCATTTTTGCTCACCTTTACATTGAACCTTTGTTTGAAAACTGTTGAAAGATGTTGTTAAATGATTTTATTGGAACTGGATTTAAACGAGCTAATTTGATGCAAGCTCTGGTTTAAAAAGCATGTCATATTTTACTGAGTTTTAGTGATATGAACTTTACTTGCATTATTGCTCGTCACTACTTCTCAGTCTTTATTTACTGTTGTTACTTTCTGAGTTGGCGTACTCACGTTACTCACTACACCTTGTGTGCACATCCAGGCGTATCTGGACACGGTAGCGGCTGTTGACTATTCCGGTTGTAGATTTCTCGGAGATAGCAAAGTAGTTGTCTGGCGGTCGCAGCCCTGGTCTTCTCCTTCTTATCTTCCTTTAGATGTATTTAGTTACTTTCCAGGCTATGCTAGTCTTGATATTGTCAGACAAATTGTAGTAGATGCTCATGACTAGTGACACCCCAGTGTTGGACTTTCTTTTTCCGTACTTTGTTTTGATTTGAACTTCTTTATGAAGGTTTTATAATGAGTAACTTTGAATTATCTCTTAAGAATGAAATATCGATTTGTCTTGGTAATGTGTCAGCTTGCCTAGTACCAGATATGCGCCATCACGACAGGGTTAGTTTTTGGGTCGTGACATTTCCGTTTAATTATGTTCCATTTGCAAATTTCTAAATCTCTTTAACAAATAAGAAAGTGTTATCCATTTAGTAAGCTGTTTAAACAGGAAACCACTAGTTCAATCAGTGTTGGCTTGCCTAAAAAGGGCATTGGATCCATCATGGCCTATTGTGGAAATGGGTCGTGACAACATGGTATCAAAACACTAGGTTCATGTAGGTTTCACAAGTTATGGGCTGGCCTAGTAGATTCTTGCGGATCGGTGCGGAGACGTTCGTACTTATCTTCGAGAGGCTATAGGGTGTTAGGAAACTACTCTTTATTTATCTCCTATCGTGCAGTTGATGGTATACTAAATTCCTTTCTCTCATTCTCCCACAGACGGTGAGGACGCGTACGACGGACGTTCTAGACATGGGAGGAGCTGCTCCCCCCGTTTCTAGAGGCCGAGGTAGAGGCCGGGGGAGGGAACCGGTCCGAGGTAGGGGACGAGGGTGTCCTAGAGCTGCCCCAGTAGCACCACCAGTGGATCCAGCGGAGGATACCACCATTGAAGAGCAGGGAGAGGTACTTGCCGAAGAGCCATCCCCGGTAGATTTCATGTCAGCACTAGTCTTTCAAGAGGTCATGTGTCGTATGTTGTGGTTCATGGACACCATGACTAAGGCTAGTTTATTTCCAGCAGACCCAGCCACATATCAAGCAGGAGGGGGAGCACAGACCCCTCTGCTCAGACTCATGGGCACGCAACAGCAGTATATCAGACTCCGGGTACACTACCCGTGGGAGGAGCCCAACCAATTGCCGCAGCTGCACCTGAGCCTAGACCCGTTGCGGACGGTGATCCGCAGAAGTTACTAGACAGATGGACTAGACTACACCCTCCTATCTTCAGTGGAGAGCGGCATGAGGATCCTCATGACTTCATTGACCGATGCAGGGGAAGACTGCATAACATGAGGATATTGGAATCCCATGGGTGGATTTCACTACTTTCCAACTGGAGGGCCGGGCCCGTAGATGGTGGCAGTCTTATCTTCTCGGCAGACCAGTGTATTCTCCTCCCATGACTTGGAACCAATTTACACAGCCTTTCTTGGGTAGGTATATTCCACCCTCTCAGAGGGAAGAGTTGCGAGGTCAGTTCGAGCAGCTCGAGCAGGGTCAGATGTCAGTGAGCGATTATGAGGTGAGATTCTCTGAATTGTCTCACCATGCACTTATGATACTTCCTACTAACGCAAAGAGAGTGCGGAGATTTGTTGCGGGGTTGCACCCCACTATTCGGGCTAGTATTGCCCGGGAGGTTGAGATGGGCATTGGTTATCAGCTAGTAGTGGAGATTTCTCGGAGGATTGAGGGCTACCGCCAGAGGGGTAGAGATCAGATGCAGCAGGACAAGAGGACTCGTTTCTCAAGAGAGTTTAGAGGTGCCCCGACTAGGGGCAGAGGTCAGTTTGGGAGGGGTCAGCCTAGAAAGCCCACATATTCAGCACCACCACCTCCTCAGGGTGCTCCGACGCGACCCTATTTCAATGTCATGCCAGAGAGTTCATACCGCCCACCAACCATGTTGGGGATACTACCGCAGAGTCTCTGACGATTGATTCAGTGCCAGTAGTCCGGGAGTTCACTGATGTGTTTCCTTCTGACCTTACAGGCATGCCGCTAGATCGTGATATTGAATTCATTATTGAATTGGCTCCAGGCACTCGGACTATATCTATCCTACTGTATCGTATGGCTCAGAAAGAATTGAAAGAGTTGAAGGAACAAATTGAGGAGTTGCTGGCGAAGGGGTTCGTTAGGCCGAGTGTATCACCTTGGGGTGCACCAGTATTATTTGTGAAGAATAAGGACGGGACTATGCGGATGTGCATTGATTATCGCCAGTTGAACAAGGTCACCATTAAGAACAAGTACCCGTTGCCGCGTATTGATGATTTGTTTGACCAGTTGCAGGGTGCTGGGGTGTTTTATAAGATTGACTTGATATCGGGATACCATCAGTTGAAGAATCGGGACTCAGATGTTCCGAAGACTGCTTTTTGTACTAGATATGGCCATTATGAGTTTCTAGTAATGACCTTCGGCTTGACTAATGCCCCATCGACATTTATGGACTTGATGAACAAGGTGTTCAGGCCTTATATTTATTCCTTTGTTATTGTCTTCATTGATGACTGATGTGCCGTAGAATTTCGGCACATTTAATACCAATTACTTAGATTTTAGCTCATTTTTAATGCATTCATTCGTTAATCCTTATTAAGTTTGATTGTTTTGTATTTCATGAGCTTGAAGACCCAAAAACATGAAAAAGAAGTTAAAAAGTCACAAAAGGATGGAAGTGCTGCAGATATGCGACCGCATAAATCAAAGGTCAATCACAAACTGAAGCAGACTTGTTGGCCAAACCAAGAGAAGAATATGCGGTCCATTATGAGGTCTCATAACACTTTTGCGAGCCGCATAATGACCGCATAATTTCAGTAGAAGAAGCTTCTCAACACGATTGTGATGGGATAATGTGGTCGCATAACAGATATGTGGTGGAAGCCTGGAACTGGTGATTTACAAGTCTGCAACGTGAAGGGAGGTTATGCGGACCGCATACATGATCTGCGATGGATATGCAGTCGCAAAATCTGTCTGCAAGGGAAATTTTTTCCAATTTTGGCTCCGACTTTTAGCCCACTATAAATAAATTTATTAGGGTTTTTGTGGGTCATCTTGTCTGAAAAAGAGACTACAACAATAGGCATTGAATATTCATCCCGGGAATACGGTTTTGAAATTACTAACTAGTGTTCACTTTACTTTACATTTTTTTCTATTCCATCACACTTTGCTTGCTTTTCTTGGTGTGCTAGGTAAGCATGGCCTATTATGAGGAATCCTATTATGAGGAAGAGGAGAATCCTTTTGCGGATATTGAGGAATATATTGAGGACATCAATTCCATTGTCCCTCCGCGAGTTGACGCTTCTACCTTTAAGGTAGAGCATGGTCTAATCCTAATGCTCAAGGCAGAAGGATTATTCAGAAACTCTACAGATGATGCAACACGACATATTAGAAAATTCTTGGGTGTGTGTGCAATGCATAAATAGAACAATGTGATAGATGATGCCCTGAGACTGCGGATATTCAAATACTCATTAGCTGGAGAGGCGAGAAAATGGATTCAAAATCTACCTCCTCCTTTTATACACTCTTGGCCTGAACTCGTCCGTGCTTTCTTAGCCAAATGGTTCCCACATAGCAAGAAATCTGAACTCAGAGATAAAATCTTCTTCTTCAAACAACTACCAGGAGAACACTTACATGAGGCATGGGACCGTTTCAAGCTATACTTAATGAGGTCACTGAATCATGGTTTTCAGGATACAATTTTGTTGGAGAAATTTTACATGGGTTTGGATCCATTGAACCAATCCATAGCTAAAAATGCGGCATATGGATCTTTCATGGACAAAACATTCCCATGGATTACACAGATTCTAGACAGAATGGCCGAGCACAACCAAGCCTGGTACTCTGAAGATACCATTGGTGGAATTGCATACGGTACTCCCTCTCTAAACAACATGATTAAAGACAACCAAGAGATATACCAATTGATTGTTGGTCTTGCCACAAACATTAATGTGTTAACCAAGATGTTTACAGAAAATAAGACAAAGAAAGTAAATATTGTGGAAGACATGCAACCCATGGTGAATCAGGAAAGCGAGGAAGCGAACTATGTCCATAATTCTCAAGGTGGTTATCGTCAACAAAATAAATGGAGGACAAACCCACAAGGGCAAGGCCATCAAAATTGGTGCAATGATCAAGGTGGTTCAAGTCAAGGAACTTGGAGCAACAGCAACAACAACTATGCCAATCGAAGTTCAAACCCCTATGTTCCACCAACGGGGCAATATTCTAACTCCTCACTTTATAAGGAAGGTTCTTCAAGTGAATCTAAGTTGGAGGTCATGCTTGAAAAGATATTACAAAATCAAGAAAGAGGCGACACTACAATGAAAAACATGGCCGAACTTGTGGGGTCACACACCGCTTCTATACAAAAGCTTGAAATGCAAATGCGAGATTTATCAAGAGAACAAAATCCAAAGCTAAATACACTCCCAAGTGAAACAATTGCCAACCCTAAAGGTAACAGTAGTGGTCCAACTTCTCATTGCATGGCAATCACCACGCGAAGTGGGAAGGTACTTCAAGGAGAAAATGAACAAGTGGTTGGAGTAGATGATTGTGAGCAAGAGGTTGAGGCACAAGTTGAAGTGCCAATGGTTGTTGAAGTTGAAAAGCTCCCCAAAGAAGTGAAAGTCCAAGAAAAGCACCATGATGAGGTAAAGGAAAAGGTGAAAGAGGCTCCAAAAGCTCTAGCACCAATTCCTCAACCTACCCCTCAGTTTCCTCAAAGACTTGTTATGAGGGTGGATGATAGCAAGTTCGAGAAGTTTTATGACATTCTAAAGCAATTGTCGGTGAACATTCCATTCTTGGAAGCCTTCCAAGAGATGCTGGGATTTTCTAAATACTTAAAGGACTTGATAACTAAGAAAATATCCACCGAGAATGAAGTGGTGAGTGTGACTCACCGGGTTAGTTTCATTATTGCAACAACAACCGTCGAAAAGAAAGAAGCCCCGGGCGCATTCACCATCCCATGTACTATTGGTTTGTGAGATTTTACAAGGGCGCTTTGTGACAATGGGGCTAGCATTTAACTTGATGCCTCTTGTTATCTACAAGCAAGCGGGGTTAATCTTGTCGAGACCTACAAGCATGAGACTACAAATGGCCGATCGTTCAATCAAAAGACCAGTGGGAATTGTTGATGATGTCCTAGTGAAAGTGGGAAAATTCCTCCTTCCGGCCGACTTTTTGATCCTTGATTGTGCCGTTGATAAAGAAATTCCTATCATATTGGGGAGGCCATTCCTTGCTACCGGAAGAGCACTTATGGATTCGGAATGAAATGAAATCAAGTTCCGAGTTAATAATGAAGAGGTCACCTTTCAAGCAAGTAAGGGTATGAAATTCCCACATGCATATGAAGGAATCTCAGTCATTGATGTTGTTTATGAGGTAGAGGATGCAAGTGATATGAAGATGGGAGAAGAATTCCTAGGTGAGGCCTTGGCGGCAATATTGGTGAATTTCGATGGTGAAGACATGGAGGGGTACATGGAAGCTGTGAATGCACTACAAGGACGTGGGTCCTACACTTATGCACCAAAGAAGCTCTTTCTTGACTTAGAGAACAGAGCTACTCCCCCCGCAACGCCGTCAATTCTTGAGCCGCCACAACTTGAACTCAAGCCACTTCCACCACATTTGAGGTATAAATTTCTTGGCTCCAATGATACTTTACATGTAATCGTTTCTTCTTTGTTGAATGATGTTCAGGTAGGTCACTTATTGAATGTCTTGAGAGAACACCGACAAGCCATTGGGTGGACAATAGCGGACATCCGAGGAATTCCCGCCGGAATTTGTGAGCACAAAACTCAATTGGAGCAAGGAAGCAAGCCTAGTGTGGAGCACCAAAGGATATTGCACCCATCCATGCAAGATGTGGTGAAGAAGGAGATTATCAAGTGGTTGGATGCCGAGGTAGTATACCCCATCGCCGATAGTTCTTGAGTGAGCCCGGTGCAATGTGTGCCGAAGAAGGGAGGCATGACTGTGACCCATAATGAGAAAACGAGCTCATCCCAACAAGAACTATAACCGTATGGAGAGTGTGCAAGGACTACCGGAAGCTTAATAGCGCCACTTGCAAAGACCATTTCCCTATGTCTTTTATTGATAAAATGCTTGATCGGATAGCGGGAAGGTCATTCTATTGCTTCTTTGATGGATACTTAGGCTATAACCAAATCAACATAGCATTGGAAGATCAAGAGAAGACAACTTTCACATGCCCATATGGGGCCTTTGCCTTTAGTCGGATGCCATTTGGGATATGCAACGCTCCGGCTACCTTCCAATGGTGCATGATGTTTATTTTCTCGGATATGGTGGAAGATTTCCTAGAAGTGTTTATGGATGAATTCTCGGTAGTGGGTGATACCTTTGAGCAGTGTCTTGACAACCTTAGACAAGTGCTCAAAAGGTGTGAGGAGACAAACCTTGTGCTAAACTGGGAGAAGTGCCACTTCATGGTGAATGAGGGCATTGTATTGGGCCACAAAATTTCTAAACAAGGCATAGAGGTTGACCGAGCCAAGATTGAAATCATTTCCAAGCTTCCTCCACCAAATTCAATGGAAAGTGTCCGAAGTTTTTTGGGGCACGCCGGCTTCTACAGGCGTTTTATCAAGGACTTCTCCAAAATTGCAAATCCCATATGCAAGATCCTTGAAAAAGATGCCATGTATTTGATGAGAAGTGTCTCAAGGCATTTGAGGAATTGAAAGAGAAGCTCACCACGACACCTATTATTGTCACACCGGATTTTTCCCTTCCATTTGAACTCATGTGTGACGCCAGTGGTGTAGCTATTGGGGTGGTGCTTGGTCAACGGAATAACAAAGTCCTTCGTCCTATTTACTATGCAAGCAAGACACTCAATGGTGCTCAAATGAATTATACTGTGACTGAGCAAGAACTTCTTGCCATTATCTATGCCTTTGAGAAATTTCGGGCCTATTTATTGGGATCCAAGGTGATAGTCTACACTGATCATGCTTCTCTTCGCTATCTTATGGCGAAGAAGGATGCCAAGCCAAGATTTATTCGGTGGGTCCTTTTATTTCAAGAATTCTACATTGAGATCAAGGATCGAAAAGGAACAGAAAATCAAGTTGTGGATCACCTGTCTAGGCTTGAAGAAGAAGGAAGGCCAAAGGAGAGCGTTGAGATCAATGATGCTTTTCCAGATGAGCACATATTGGCATTGTCTGATACATCCGCTCCTTGGTATGCCGATATTGCGAACTACTTGGTTAGCAACCTTATTCCTAATGGTTTGGAAAGATATCAAAAGAAAAAGTTCTTGCAGGAGTGTAGGCAATACTATTGGGAGAAGCCCTTCTTGTTTCGTATTTTCGCCGACAACATCATTCGTCAGTGTGTTCCGGAAGATTAAGATATGCCAATTCTCAAGTCATGCCATGACTCACCGGTTGGGGGTCATCACAGAGGAAACCGGACAGCGGCAAATGTGCTGGAATGTGGCTATTATTGGCCATCGATCTACCATGATGCGAATCAAATGGTCAAAGCTTGTGATCAATGTCAAATGCAAGGATCAATTTCTAAAAGGCATGAGATGCCTATGAATTTGGTAATGGAGGTTGAAATCTTTAATGTGTGGGGGATCGATTTCATGGGTCCCTTTGTGAGTTCTTATGGCATGAAATATATCTTAGTGGCAGTGGACTATGTATCCAAGTGGGGAGAGGCAATCGCCTTGCCCAACAATGAGGCGAGGAGTGTAACCGTATTTTTAAGGAAAAATATATTCACACGGTTTGGTACTCACAGGGCCATCCTTAGCGATGGTGGATCTCATTTCTGCAACAAGGCTTTCATCGGGCTACTCAAAAAGTATGGCGTCAAGCACAAGGTGACCAAAACTTATCATCCTCGGTCGAGTGGTCAAGTCAAAGTTTCCAACAGGGAGATTAAGAACATTCTATCCAAAACTGTTAATGCAAACAGGACCGACTCAAGATAGATGATGCGTTGTGGGCATATCGCACAACATTCAAGACTCCAATTAGCACTTCACCGTACCAGTTAGTCTTTGGTAGGGCGTGTCATTTGCCCGTGGAGCTTGAACTCAAAGCCATGTGGGCTTTGAAAAAGTTGAACCTTGACTGGGCCGAGGCTGCTAATATGAGAATGACACAACTCAACGAGATGGAAGAATTCCATTTCCATGCCTATGAGAGTGCAACCATGTATAAAGAAAGAATGAAGTTTGTTCTTGACAAGAAGATCCTGAAGCGGGAGTTCAAATCTAGTGACTTGGTCTTGCTCTTTAACTCGAGCCTCAAGTTATTTCCGGGCGAACTCAAATCCAAATGGTCTGGCCCGTTCAAAGTTGTGAATGTGTCCCCTTTCGGAGCTATTGAATTAGAATCAGAGGACGGACTTCGAACTTTCAAAGTAAATGGCCAACGGGTTAAGCATTACCTGGGCACAATAGGAGATAAGCTATTGGTAGAGCAATTTTCTCTCAAGGATGGCCCATAACGCACCAATGAGTAGCCCAAAAGGGACCAACATCGTCGTGCCGCGACGTTAAATCAAGCGCTTCTTGGGAGGCAACCCATGTGTGGTGACATTTTCTTTAGTTTTCCATTTCTGTAGATTTAGTTGCTAGTGTTGTACAGGTTGACGTGTGTATTAGATTGCAGGTATCCCTAAAATACCATGAAAAAGGGTTCAAGGACTGAGGCAAATTAAGAAAAGTGAATCAGGGGGGTTTGCGGCAACTATGCGGTCGCATAATGACTCTACGAACCGCAAAGTGGTCGCAGACACGATCAGAGAATTCAGGACACTAGGTCTACAAATATGTGGCAAGGATTCAAGTTATACGGTCCGCATATCAATTATGCGACCGCAGAGAGCATCGCATGATGGAGGTAAATAAACTAGTTCTAAAATCATCGCATAACACTTATGCGATCGCATAACGTTTTATGCGGCCACTTGCCCATCGCGAAATGTCCAGGTAATACCCCTAAACCTTCGCACACCGTCAATGTCACTTGTACATGAACACTTAACAACTCCCACAAAATCAAAAACACAAAAACAAAAGAAACGAAAGAAAAACCCAAAAAAATTGTCATCACGCACAAAAACAAATCGCATATCAAGGATCAGCACTAAGACTCATAACTCAAAATTCATCTCAGTCTTGCTTCGATATCTGGTATGTGACCTTCCCCATTCCTTCTTGTGGATTCATTGCATAATGTCCATTATTTTGAGCTCCTTAGCTCGTGTTTAGTTCCCAAATGTGTGTGGTAGGAGCCTGTGAGCGTGATTAGTGGGTAAATCGTGCCTTAGGATGATAGAAATTGTTCAGGGGGGGGGGGGGGGGGTCTTGATCTCTGAAGAAGATGACTTTTCTAGTCCGCATAAGTGGTTTGTGGTCCGTAGAGTCATCGCAAAATGAAACCCTAGGTGACCTAGTTGAAATGCAAAAATGCAAAGGCTTATGCGACCGCAGAAGCATTCTGCGGACCGCATAGCCACCGCAAACATGGTCAGGTGATTGGGTTCTTGAGGGCCATTATACGTCCAGTCTGCGGTCGCAAAACCTATTTTGCGATGGGTTTTGTGATCACATAAATTTTTTCAACATGGGGTGTGTAAATATGTGATGAGTTTGCGGTCCACATAGTGGTTATGCGACCGCATAACCTGTTTTCCTCTGTTAAAGTTCTTGTGTATGACTTTTATGCTATGCCCACCACTCACACACTGTTTCATTGAAAAAATGGCACCAAGAAAAGCTATTTCAACGCGATCCCCACCCGCTCGTGGATAGAAAAGATCTACTTTGAGCCAACAAACATAACAGGCTAAACGTCCACGACCGGAACCCACCCGCACCAATGCTGAACACTCTTCCCAGTCTGACGAGGAGGGGGCAGAAACTGATATCTTGCCATTAGTTGAATTATAGGCTGAGGTACGAAGGAATAAGGGGGAGGATCTTAATCTCTGGTTTGGAGTCACAGGCTCCATGAGTCTAAGAAGGGCTATCAAAGCGAAACATTCTCGAGGAGAAACAGTTGAGTCTAAATGGGATGAAGGAGCACTACCTACATATAATCGAGAACATCAAGCAGAGGAAATGGGAATTCTTCACTGAGGTCCCTGATGAATACAATGAGACGCTTGTGAGGGAATTATATGCTTCGTATGGTGCATCAAGGAATGTTGAGCATAAAAGAAACAGGGTCTTTGAAGAATCGATTTTAGTTCGAGGGGTCCAAGTGCTATGTGATAAGGGAACCATAAATGATTTGTACTTTGAGGATTGAAGGTCCAGCACAACTGAATATGAGGCTAAGATAGCTAACAATAACAATGAGCGTGCCTGGATTTCTTCTGTCATAGCAAAGGGTACACCCGCCTGTATTGACCCTAAATACAAAACCTACAAGGAGGTTCTCACACGGGAGGGTCGTTATTAGCTTAGATTTGTCACATCCCGTCTAATGTCGTCTCGGAATGAAACTGACATCAACATTGAGAAGTCATTCCTCATTGCGTGCATCATGACATGCATAAAGATTGATGTGGGAGAGATCATATTCCGGGAACTAGGAATCAGAGCAAACCAGAAACGCACATCACTTCCTTTCCCATGCTTGATCACAGCTCTCTGCAAAGCTGTGAATGTGCCTCCAATGCCAAAGCATGACAACCCGGAGAAAGCTCTCAAGTACATTGACATCATACGCATCAGTGACGCAATAGCAAAGGAAACTGAGACTCAAACAAAACTCAAGTCCCTCCTCCAGCAGACTCAGCAGCTTTAGAGGCCCAACTACCTGACACTTCTCAGGCCTGAGCTACCTCCACAGCTACTCCACAACACACCACTGCACAGCCCCAGGTCCCATTACTATCTCTTTCCAAGTTGGGTCTACTAGCTCAGAACGCCAATGCTAAGGTGGACCGGTTGATAAAGGAAATCCCAAACCTCATTCGACAAGCATTGCTCCCTGTCCAATCCTAAACGACTGTTCTTCAACAGCAACATAAAACTTATGAGGATCGCCTAAAGAACTTTGAAGTGCGTCTTAAAAAGGTCGAATGGGTGAGGTTGGAGGTATGCCTCAACTTCGTATGGATGTTGATGCATTGAAAGCTGAGCTGCAGAAAATACAGAGTTTAGAGTTTGACTTTACACCATTCCTCCCGAAGGAGGGTGAGCAGGGAGCTGGCACGTCCATTCCAGGGATGGATTTTGATTTCACAAACCTGATGGCAGCTCCAGAGGCACATAGTCAAGCCCCTCTTGTACACATTGACGCTCCTTTAGAGGAGGAATCCGGAAATACCGAGGAGTTCGATGAAGGGGATTTAGAAGATGAGGAGACATATGAGGATGCACTGGTAGAGGACACTGAGGGTCATCAGGACAAGGGTAAGCAAGTTGATGTTCCTACGGTTGCAAAGGATGAAGAGGAAGCAGATGTGCAGACAACAATTGCACGTTTGCTAGCAGAATATGGTTGCCAAGGCACTTCCGTTGACCACTCAGCCATCACCAGGCGAGGCTAGCAGCTCCTAGGCCCCAGATCCATCTTCAAGGCAGGTGGAGCTTCCTGCTCCATCCTCACAGAAACTGGAGCATCTTGCTCCAGCCATGGAGGCCACCACTCAGTCCGAAGTTCCACCAGCTGCAGCTTCAGTACCAGCAGATGACCCCACAACTGCCCAGCAAGCTTCAGACCCTCCGAGCGCTTAGTGCGCCCCGGGAAGCCCCTAAACTCTATTTTTTTTAATTTTATTCATTGGGGTCAATTCATGCTCTTAAGTTGAGGGTGGGGTAGATATTTTGGGTAAATAGTTTTATGAAAAATTATGCATAACTCTTTTTAGTATAGACTAGTAGCTAGTAATGAATTCCCCTTGGTTTTTCTTCGACGGGTTCTTTTCCAAGGGTGTAATAGTAGAACCATAGCAGTAGCATGGAACGTTTTGACTTGTCTGGTGTGATTGTATAGTTTCAAGCATGTAAGGAAAGTTTTGTGAATGAATTGTACCCTTCCTTCATTGGTATATAATTTTTTTTTATGGTTAGTCATTTTTGTGAACTTGAGGCTCGCTCTTTGACTTTATGTTTTCATGGAATCTATCATATGATGAAAGTTGCCTTGCGTTCACTTAAGGGCTGAAACTATGTTGATTCAAACAGTTCATGTGTCGTGAATGAGTGAGGATTTGTGTAAATAATGTGCTTGCTTAACTTGTGATGTCTAGAACTTGCTCGGTTGGTCTCTTTGTGAAAGCCTATGGACTGATACTTGTATCATGTAGCTTTTGTTCCGAGTGAAAGAGTGTTTGATTGCATCCCCTGTAAATATGTGTGAGTTGGGGATTTTCTTTGTTGTGAGCGCGCATGAACTGCAAGGTTTAACAGAAGTTAGGTTCTTGAAGTAGAATGCAAGTGCACTTAGTTGGGAGTAACATTTGTCAGTTTGGTCGAGGCTCAAAGTTCACAAGTTGATTAGCCGCTTTGTTAAGTGATAATGATCTTCTAGGAAGGGTAAATAAATGAAGTTACATACTTGTTAACTAACAGTCAAAACCATCTATGGTCACTACTGTTTCATGACTTCGGTAAGAGTTTAGGATATGATAATTTTTGTGCTAGTTGCTTGAAGATAAGCAAAAGTTTAAGTTGGGGGTATTGATGTGTCGTAGAATTTCGCACATCTAATACCAATTACTTAGATTTTGGCTCGTTTTTAATGCATTTGTTCGTTATCCTTATTAAGTTTGATTGTTTTGTAGAGCATGAGCTTGAAGACCCAAAAACATGGAAAAGAAGTTAAAAAGTCACAAAAGGATGGAGATGATGCAGATATGCGACCGAATAAATCACATGTGGACCGCATAAATCAAAGGTCAATCGCAAACTGAAGCAGACTTGTTGGCCAAACCAAGAGAAGAATATGTGGTCCATTATGCAGTCACATAACACATTTGCGAGCTGCATAATGACCACATAATTCCAGTAGAAGAAGCTTCTCAACACGATTGCGATGGGATAATGCACTCGCATAACAGAGATGCAGACTGCATAACTGATATGCGGTGGAAGCCTAGAACTGGTGATTTACAAGTCCGCGACGTAAAGGGAGGTTATGCAGATCGCATACATGATCTGCGATGGATATGCGGTTGCAAAAGCTGTCTGCAGGGGCAATTTTGTCCAATTTTGGCTCCGACTTTTAGCCCACTATAAATAGATTTATTAGGGGTTTTGTGGGTCATCTTGTCTGAAAAAGAGACTACAACAATAAGCATTGAATATTCATCTTTTGGAAGCTTTAAAAGAAAGATCTTGCACTTTTGTAAGCATTATGACTTTAAATATTATTCTATTTTTATATTTTAGTATGAGTGGCTAGTTTAATACTAAGGTTGTGGACCTTAAATAGGTGTAATGTTAATGGGTGTTTACCATTGAATATATATATAATGGTTGGTTGATATTTATTCATTTCTCATTCTTCATTCATTGTTGGTGGTTACAAACATTAACAAATGCCATTTTACTCTTTCTTTACTTGGAAAAGTGGGCTAGGATTTGGTGGAAGTGAATATAAAAAACTCAAGGCTTTAAACCTTGTTTAATAGAATCGCTTAGGAATAAGTGGGTTCTATTTGGCATAAATTGATTGTTCTTAATTGCAACTCTTTTATATTTGGAAAAATCATAAAGAGGAAATACTACCCAATTATTGGAAAATATTGGGTAGTCATTTAGAAATCATTTGCATATAAAAGGACCTTCCATTAGAAATATATCATATTAATACCGATAGCATTACATTTCATTGATGGGGACACAACCTTGGTTTCATTAATTTAATTAATTACAATCTTACAAAATTATAATTGTCTTCATTTCATTCAATTACAACACTCCTTTTAGCTAACGGAATAGAATTATGATTTAAGTTAAGTTTCACACTACTCAAGTAATCTTTTCACACCTATTCCCTATGGGATTCGACCCCAACCTAGTTGGGTTATTATATTTGACATCAACTGCTTTACACTATTTATTAAGGTGTAATTTGAGCGTATCAATTACATCTTGATGTACTCACGTATCCTGGGGGAACACGAACAACATTTGAGAGTGGTGCTTCAGACATTGCAAGAACAAGAGCTATATGCTAAGTTCTCCAAGTGTGAGTTTTGGATAGATTCTGTGGCATTCTTGGGGCATGTTGTATCAGGAGAGGGTATTAAGGTGGATCCCAAGAAGATTGAGGCAGTTCAGAGTTGGCCTCGTCCCACTTCGGCGGCTGAGATCAGTTGTTTCCTGGGGTTAGCAAGTTATTATCACCGGTTTGTGGAGGGTTTTTCATCCATTGCAACACCTTTGACTAGATTGACCCAGAAGGGTGCTCCGTTCCTTTGTTCCGATGATTGTGAGGCGAGATTTCAGAAGCTCAAGACAGCTTTGACCACAACATAACTCCTTGTGTTACCTTCCGATTCAGGGGTGTATACTATGTATTGCGACGCTTCACGCGTTGGCTCGGGTTGTGTATTGATGCAGGAGGGGTGAGTTATTGCATATGATTCACGTCAATTGAAGCCACATGAGAAGAATTATCATGTGCACGATTTGGAGTTGGCCGCGATTGTCCATGCTCTTAAGATTTGGAGGCATTATTTATATGGGGTGTCTTGTGAGGTTTATACGGATCACCGCAGTTTGCAGCACTTGTTCAAGCAAAGAGATCTCAATTTGAGGCAGTGCAGATGGCTTAAATTACTGAAGGACTATGACATCACTATTCTTTATCACTCGGGCAAGGCGAATGTAGTCGCAGATGCATTGATCAGGAAGGAAGAGAGTATGGGTAGCTAGGCATTTATTTCAGCAGAGTAAAGGCCACTAGCTTTGGACATTTAGTCCTTGGCTAACAGACTTGTGAGGTTAGCTATTTCAGAGCCCATCCGAGTTCTTGCATGTGTTGTTGCTCAGTTTTTATTATTGGGGAAGATCAAGGCCCGACAGTTTGATGATCCGTACTTGGAAGTTCTCAGAGAGACAGTACTACAGGGTGGTACCAAAGAGGTTTCTATTGGCAAGGATGGTGTTCTGTGACTCCAGGGTCGTCTATGTGTTCCTAACGTCGATGGACTGAGAGAGAGGATTCTAGAGGAGACGCATAGTTCTTGGTACTCCATTCATCTAGGTGCTATGAAGATGTATCGTGACTTGAGGCAACATTACTAGTGGTAGCGGATGAAGAAAGACATAGTTGAGTATGTATCTAGGAGCCTAACTCGCCGGAAGGTTAAGTATGAGCACCATAGGCCAGGTTGCTTACTCCAGCAGATGACTATATCAGAGTGGAAATGGGAGCGCATTACTATGGACTTCGTAGTTGGGTTGCCGCGGACCTTGCGGAAGTTCGATGTATTTTGGGTCATTGTTGAAAGGTTGACCAAGTCAGCTCACTTCATTCCAGTTGCGACTACTTATACTTCAGAGAGGTTGGCCTAGATTTATATTTGGGAGATAGTCCGGTTGCACGGTGTGCCTGTTTCCATCATATCATATAGAGGCCCTCAGTTCACTTCACATTTCTAGAGATCCGTTCAGAGTGAGTTGGGGACCCGTGTAGAGCTCAGCACAACATTTCATCCTCAGATCGATGGGTAGTCGGAGCGGACAGTTCAGATCTTAAAGTACATGCTCAGAGCATGTGTGATTGACTTTGGGGGGACAGTGGGATCAGTTCTTGTCTTTGGCTGAGTTTTCTTACAACAACAGTTATCAGTCCAACTTCGAGATGGCTCAATTTGAGGCTTTATATGGTCGGCAATGTCGTTCTCCCATCGGGTGGTTTGAGCCCGGCGAGGCTAAGTTGTATGGTACTGATTTGGTGAAGGATGCCTTGGAAAAGGTAAAGTTGATTCAGGAGCGACTTCACACAGCAAAGTCCAGATAGAAGAGTTACACTGATCAGAAGGCGCGTGATGTGTCATTTATGGTAGGCGAGAAGGTTCTCTTGAAAGTCTCACCGGTGAAGGGTATTATGAGATTCGGGAAGAAAGGCAAGTTGTGCCCCAGGTTTATAGGCCCATTCGAGGTGTTGACGCGAGTTGGGGAGGTTGCTTACGAGCTTCCTTTACCTCCCAGCCTATCAGGTGTTCACCCGATTTTTCACGTGTCTATGCTCCGGAGGTATCACGCCGACCTGTCACATGTGTTAGACTTCAGCACTATCCAGCTAGAAGAGAGCTTGAGTTATGAGGAGGAGCTAGTTGCCATTGTTGGCAGACAGGATCGCTAGTTGAGATCCAAGAGGATTTCCGTGGTAAAGATCTAGTGGAGAGGACAACCAGTCCAGGAGGCGACCTGGGAGTCCGATCAGGACATGTGGAGCAGATATCCACACTTATTCAGCACTTTAGGTATGATTCTAAACTTGTTCGAGGACGAATGTTTGTTTAAGAGGTGGAGAATGTAACGACCCGACCAGTTTTTTTGCTTTCTAGAACCCCGTTCCCCTAAATAAGACTTCGCGTACATGCTTTTACTGTTTTATGACTTGCGGGGATGGTTAGTTCGAAATTTGGAAGGGTTCGGGTTGAAATCGAAACACTTGGTTCCTTAAGGTTGGCTTAAAAGGCCAAGTTTGACTTCGGTCAACATTTTGAGTAAATGACCTAGGAATTGGGATTTGTCGGTTCCAATAGGTTTGTATGATGATTTTGGGCTTGGGCGTATCCTCGGATCGGGTTTTGGATGACCCGAGAGCATTTCGGCGCCTAATAGTGAAAGTTGGTTCTTAAAGGTTTCAAAAATTCTTTAAATTGGGTTGGAGCGGGTTTTGGTGATATCGAGGTCCAAATGGAATTTTGAGACCCGGAATAGTTCCGTAATGTCATTTAAGACTTGCACACAAATCCGAGATGATTTGATAGGAATCAGACGAGTGGAAGTCTTTTTGGAAGTTTTTGAATTTCATGAGTCAAGTCATGTGTTTTGGCATCTGATTCATAGTTTTGAAGTTATTTTTGTGTTTTGATCGATCGATCTAGTTTGTATGAGGTTATTAGACTTGTGTGGGTAGTTGTTATGGAGCCCCGAGGACTCGGGTGAGTTTCGGGCGTGTGGAAAGTGTTGAGAACACTCCAGTTTTCTGGTGTTCTTGGCAGCTGCTGCAGGTCTTGCAAATGCGAGAATATGTTCGCATTTGCGAAGTCTCGCATTTTTGAGAAAGGCTTCGCATTTGCGATGAAGCCTGGTCTGGGCCTAGCTCGCAATTGCGAGAGAAACCATCGCATGTGCGGCCCTATGTTGATCGCATTGCGATCCCCTTGTCGCATTTGTGACCTGAACAGGGGGGATCCCTGTTCGCATTTGCGATTATTTTGTCGCATTTGCGACCTTCGCAATTGTGAACCAGAAGTCGCAAATATGACATCTAAGTCCTGTGCACATCTCATTTAATGCGAGACTTAGGCCATTTATTTCATTTCACTTCAACTCTTGGACGATTTTTGGAGATTTTGGAAGGGGGATTTCACCTAGCACTTTGAGATAAGTAATTTCTATATAACATGAGTTAAATACATAGATTATGGGTAGATTAACATGTAAAAATTAGTGAAAATCAAGGGTTTAGATGAAAACCTAAGTTTTTGATAAAAATGAGATTTGACCACGAAATTAGTTATGGATCTTAGTAAAAATCATATATTCTTGTTCCTAAGGTTATGGCTGACAACTTTCTTCAAAAATTTCCAGAATCCGGGCTTGTGGGCCCCCGGGGGGTGAATTTTAGGAACCTTGCAATTTGGGTTGGGTAATCACTTTAATAGTGTAGATATGAACTGTTGAGCATAAATTGATTAACTTATATAATGTTTGGCTAGCTCCGAGTCGTTTGCCATCAAATTTGGAGGTTTGAGCGCATTCTTGAATTAGGAAGTAGGCTTTGAGACGAGGTAAGTCTCTTTTCTAACCTTGTAAGAGGAAATTTATCCCATAGGTGAAATATGTGTTGTTATTTGTGGGGGGCTACATACGCGCGAAGTGACGAGAGTCAGTATGTAGCTACTATTCGTGTTTATGTTCGGGTAGTTTTAGGCCTACACCATGCCTTGTTGATATTTTTATTGCTTTATATTTATTGTTTTCCTTTAAAAGGAGTTGGAATTGATGAAAAATTGGGATCTTAGAAGTTTTTATTTGAATTTTGTATGTTGAAAAGAATGGGAGAGTACTATAATAACTTAAGAGATCTTTGTGTAACCGCGTCGCATGTATGATTCGCGAGCAGGGTAATTCCTTAAATTTATATTTGACTGCGTCGCATGTATGATTCGCGAGTGGGGAAATAGATGCATCTATGGTTCGCGTTGTTCGATCCTCGGCAGTGCACGGTTTATATTTATGTTGGGTCGGGTCGAACTTCCTCGGTGATATTGTGTGTGATATTAGAACTGGAAGTTTCTTTCATAATTGGTATAAATTCATTTGTTTGTGTGATCATGTGTTTTAAAGGAAGCAAGTGATTTAAGTTCTTAAATATAGTGATTACTTGTTCAGTTATTTCTTGTTCTAAGTTCTATTGTTGTATGTCATGCTTAATTAGAATCTCATATTATCACGTTATTGTCCCTAGTAGGTGTCGAAGTCGACCCTCGTCACTACTTCTTCGAGTTATACTAGATACGTATTGGGTACATGTTGTTTAAGTACTCGCGCTACACTTCTGCACTTGAATGTGCAGGATCTGAGGCAGGTGCATCTGGTTATCAGTTCGGCGCGCACGCTTGACTCGGACTTAGAGACTTTCAGTGAGCTGCTTTCCGAGTCGTTCTGCAGTGGCTGAAGTCTTTCTTTTGCTCATTTATGTCTATTTCTTTTCCAGACAGTAGACTAGTATTCTTTTGTATATTCTACTAGAACACCCACGAACTTGTGACACCAGGTCTTGGCACACAAACTAGTAGACTTATGATTTTTAACTTGTTTTAATTATGTTCCATTTGCAAATTTCTAAATCTCTTTAACAAATAATAAAGGGTTATCCATTTAGTAAACTATTTAAACGGGAAACCACTAGTTCAATCAGTGTTGGCTTGCCTAACAACGGTGTTGGGTGCCATCATGGCCTATTGTGGAAATGGGTCGAAGACTTATATTATGTAGAATAGGTATTAATGTGAGTTTTCGAGTGTTAAAAAATATTAATTTAAAAAATAAAATATATCAATTAAAGTGCTTTGACACAATGATATGTATATATCTAAAACGAACCTTTGAAAGAATATAACTTTGTAACCTGTTTAAATAAATCAAATTGTTTTAAATATCTCATTTCTAGATTTCTATTTGTGTAGATGGAATTTGTGCATCGTAGATGGATGTAAATCATCCTAATCGTGTGGGGGTTGAGGGATGAATTTATTGAAGGGGCTGCTGAATTTATTGATAAGGCTCAAACACTTGATGATTTTCTGATTGGAGTAAGGATTAGGTGCACTTGTATGAAATGTAAGTGTGTTAAGTTATAGAAAACAGACGAATTTGAATTTCATCTCTACAAGAAAGGGTTTGTAGCTAATTATTATATATAGACTGTTCAGGGGGAGAATCATGCTAGTTTAGATGATGTTAACTTTCATAATTCTTTTGGTGGTGAGGGTAGACCCATTGCAGAGTATAATATTGAAAATTCTCAATACAATGAACTGATGAGGGATGCTTTTGGGATGTTTCCTGGGGTTCAATCCGAACCAAACGATGAGGCTAAGCGTTTCTATGAACAGTTAGAGGAAGCCAGACATTCATTGTATGAAGGATCGGTGCATTCCAAGATGTTTGTTGTGGTTAGATTGCTAAGTATTAAATAGGATAGTTCTATTTTCCAAGTGGGCGTGGATTCTATTAGTGGGATTATGAATGAAATTAATCCGAGTAACATTAACTTACCAAAAGATTTCTACACCGCTAAGAAATTGGTTTCTAAGTTGGGTCTTTCATCAGAGAGAATTGATTGTTGTGAGAAAGGTTGCATGTTATTCTATAAGGACGGCGCATCTCTAAAGAACTGTAAATCTTGCAATCAGCCTCATTTAAGGAAGTCACAGAGGCCAATAAAAAAATAAAGTTATAGTTAAATCATTACTTACCTCTTATACCTAGGTTAAAGAGGTTGTATGCATCAATGAGCTCTGCTCCTCATATGAGATGGTACTACGAAGATGCAATGATGAAATAACAGATGAATTGCCACATAATGAGGGGATAAATGAAGAATTTGATCATTCTGTCTTTGGACCAAATGAGTACGAAGATAGAGGTGTTGAGCATGAAACAAGTGACGAGGAAGAATTACTAGATGAAAGTGAAACAAGCGATGATGAAGACTTAGATGATTATATGAAGATAGCGATGAGGATTGACTTGTTATTCCTTTTTAGTTTCTTCTTCCTTCAATCATTTAATATATTTGAAGAATTTTTTTATGTTTTTTTAATGACATGTTAAGAATATTATGTTATTTCTTTAATTATCTATTATGTTGCAAAATTATTTTATATTATTTTGACTTGTTAGGTTGTTTATTTATTTAGTCGTTTAATTTGTAGAATAATTATTTTATATTTATTGTCACTTGTTGTATTTTTGGTTTTGTATTTTATTATGATTATATTACAGATATGGCATCTAAGGGGAAGGAAAAGATGAAATCTAAGAAGAAAAAACAATATGTTCCAACTTCCTCAAGTATGCCAAATACGAGCCCTCCTCTTCCTCATCCTCCTCAGTCGACTTCATTGCCATCTACTATGTTCACTATCCCCCCCCTCCATCTAATAATTCAGTTCAGTAGTATTCTATGCCTGCCAAAGTAAGTCAAAGTAACACTGTTTTTAACTTTGTACCCACACCTTATATACTATCATCTTCACCGGGCTTTCATGGTAGTCAGCATGGTGACTCACCAGCTGCTGCACCTCCGAGCTTTTATAGTAGTCAGCATACTGGCTCACCAGCTGCTGCACCCTTGATCTTTCATGGTAGTCAGCATGATGGCTCACTAGCTGCTGCATCCCTAAGCTTTCATGGTAGTTGGCATGATGGTTCGTCTTCTGTTGCTCCATCATCTTCCAATCCATCATCATCATCCATTCCCAACATATCTAGGTTGGATATTGGAGGCTCTCGCCCAGCTACATCTAGATCTGCTTCTGCACCATCTAGTAGATGCAGGCAGAATCTTGGAGAGGATGTACAATTTGATAGTTATAATCGATAGGTAATCATCCCCTACGGGGATGGGTAAAAAGGTTCTTATACTATTTTTTAAGTTTTGAATGTACTTTTAGATATGTTAACATTAAGGAATATTTATTTATAATTAAAACTTTTGAAACTTAAGATGTTTATTAATTATATATATGTTAACTTTAATGCACGTTTTTGTCATCCTTTCAGTCTATACATTAGGTTGTGGATTCTATGAGGCCATTTTATCATGAGCCGTGAAATTCTTGGAGACAGATACCGTACAGCATCAAAGAGAAAATGTAGAATCAATTTAGGGTAAAAATTGATTACATTTATTTAATAATTATCGTCTTCATCTAATGCTATTTTTTATATTGCAGACAAAGTGCACATGGCATCCTCAACATCAAAATGAAACAAATAATATTTTTGAGAAGAAGGCTGCTAAGCGGATTAAAGATACTCTATTCGCTGCTCGGAATGCTGGTAAAATGCCGGAGTGGTTAAGAGAAGATGTTTGGGATAAACTTCTTGAGAAATGGATTACCGCAGGATGGAAGAAGAAGAGTGAACAAGCAAAGGCAAACCGTGCCTCCAGTAAAGGTATCCTGTTGCACACAGGAGGTTCAATTCGTTTTGGCCCATAAACTAAGATTGGTAATTACTTATAAATCTTTTCTTAGTTTTACATTTAGAATTTTACAATTGTAATGTCTAACTCGTACTTTTTGTTATGAAGGAAAAGGAAAAAGTGTGAGATATGAGTCACGCTGAGGTCTTCGAGGAGACGCATAAGAAAAAGAAGAAGAATGGTACAAAAGAGCATTGGGTGGAGACACGTGCGTCGGTCACATATGTAAAATACTAACTTCATAATTATTCATGATTTATTAATATTAGTTTGTTTACATAATAGTATGTTTTCATTTCAGAAAGATTATCGTAAAAAGGTGGAAGAATGACAACAAACTCAGCCTCCTTCAACTCAACCAACACCTGATGATCTGGCTTCACTAGGGACAGAGGCAGCGGGTGGGGTAAACAAAGGCAGAGTCTACGAACTTGGAGTACGTCGACCTACAGGTCATCCAAACTCATTCTTAGCTAATTCTTCTTCTTCTCAAAATCAAGAACAGATGGAAGATATGAAAAAGAAAATTCGTGATTTGAAGCAATAGTTGGAATCCGAATTCTGAACATTTGTTAAGATACAGAAATTCATGAGAAAACATGGGTATGATCTATCTGATGATGAGGATGAACAAACTGAATATGATGTGCAGTACTTTAGGTGTAGTGTTTTGGTTGATTGGTAAACTTGATTATGAGAGACAACTTTATATTTTGCTTTTGAACTTGAATATGGGCTACTATTTTGATGTTTTATGCCCAAAATTGTTAGGTTTAATGGTTGGTATTTTTGGTTTAGATTGTGTAATGGTTGGTATTGTTGGTTCAGATTGTGTTAATGGTTAGTATTGTTGGTTTAGATGTTATATTTGTTGATTGGTCGTTGGCATTATTGTATTGTAATAGATTGACATGTGGTGTAGCTCAAAATTGGGCAGAATTCTGCCCAGTGTTACAGAATATTTCGACTGATTTCGACGGAAACAGTTAGATAGATGCCCAGATTATACCAAAAACTCCAGATTTCCGACCGATTTGGTCTGAAATTTAAAAAAGAAATTAATATTTAACAGTTTTCGATGGATTCCATCGGAAATTAAATAAATTTTATTTTTTAATTATTAATTTCCAACCGATTCGGTCAGAAATTATATATTTTTATTATTTAATTTTAAATAAATAATTATTTTTATTTATATTATTACGATCGATTCGGTCAGTAAAATTCCGACCACTTTGGTCGGAAATTTGAAAATATTTTGTCGTCTGGCCATTTTGAACATTCTGACTACTTAGGTCGGAAATCACCGACGGATTCGGTCGGAAAGTAGTCGAAAATTCATGATTTCCGACTGATTTTCGATTGTTTTGACGGTCGGAATTCTGCCATTTTCCAGTAGTGATTGTTAGTTCTATCATTTTGATGTTATTCATCAATAAGTTATGCATTCAATCTAACTGTATTCATCTGTATTTTCAACATAACTGTATCCATTTACATTTAAAACAACAATACAGTGAAATACAGTAAAATACTCTCAATACAAATACAAAATCAATGAATACAACCAATGAAATATACTCAATAAAGCAGTAATACCATGTATTAGGAATAAATAAAATATTGTGCATACAAAAATAAACTTGAATACATTGAACACAACTGTTAGATGCAACAGAATACAAGCACTAGGTTTATTATAAAATATGCAGGCAGTAAGTTACTATTACAGGTTGTATCCCACATAGATACATGATGTATTCATATACATAAATTCGAATTTCAAAATATTTCAATAGATACTTGTATCAATTCCGAGCAAAACCTCGAACAATGTCAGAAAGAAAAAAAAACTCGAGTTGTATCAGAAAAAAAATAGACTGAAACTCTGAAGGATGCTCCATTTTTTGGTGTTTAGCGTCTGATAAATCTTCTCATTAATTGGATTGATAATGTTGCGTGTTATAATTGATTTAGGTGAGCTATATTAGGAGTGTATCCCGTTAAATTAGCAGATTTTTATTATTAAACAACCAGAGAGACCTATAATTACGTTGTTTGCCGATACTATTGGCATGAATACATGTCAATACAGCGGTTGACAGCCGGACTGCCCTATTTTTTAGTCAATTTTTTCTACTGTATTCATGAATACAGTAACTCGATTACATCGAATACATTACCATAACAATTAAAAGGTAGCTACAGGAAGTAATTATGTATATGGTAGCTATAGGAAGTTAATAACTACTAAACAATAGTCATTTCTGAAAATTCCTCAATTTTAAACTACTACCTCTTTAAAATTGGTTGGGCTTATTAAAAAATTTGACTGCAAAATATTAGGTCATATTATGTTGGCCACAACCATGTTCACTATTTTAAAATTGTTTCGGGCTAGATTCTCTTTAGCCTTCTGAAAATCACTTATGCTAGTGGCCCGTTTTATAGTTGGCCTTACACAACAGGGTCAATTGGGCCAGAACAATTCGATTCATTTTTGGTATGTATTAAAATTTCCAAAAAATCAGTTCAGGCCTAACATGTTCTACTTCTTTTTGAAACCAATTCTGCAAATACTTGATAAAACGTCAGTTCAATTGAGTTGATAAAAATTTAATTTTATTTTAGCGAAGTGTGAGAGAATAAGAATCTATATACTAAGTTGCAAAACCATTTTTTACGAAGTAACCTAATCACATAAAACACCTCGATTTTTGGCTTAATTCTAAGCGAAATTATTTAAGGTAACTATATAGACAAGCCTAAAGAATCAAAAGCGAAGTGAATGATACAATATTTTTTAGTCAACAATACATGGATAATGCTTTATGATAAAAAGACATCGTAAGTAAAGGTAAGAAAACTAGACTCCCATTTTTTATGGGCTCTTAGTAGGCCGAAACACTTGTGTATGATGGCTGGTTGAAAATGGAAGCAGTGGAACGGCCCAAAATAAATGAGAAAACAGCAACAACCCAGTCTATTTGGATTGGAATAGAGTTATGCTTGAACTTCCAAAAACTCCTTCTATTGAGCAGCAAACTAAGGCACGGTGCATAATGTCTGCTCTGAACCTTCAATTTCCAGAAAGCTCGACCAAATATGAGAGAATGATATAGAAAGAAAAATGATTAGAAACAGAATAATAAAAAGAAAGTTAGTGAATATGTGGGGTTAGTGTTGATAATTCGTAATCAAATGTGATTATTGAAAGCATTTAAGGCCAGCATTTATAGCCAATTTAATGACCTCAACCGATTTAAAAATAAAGGTTTGGGTTTTTGAAAAATGACAGTCTTTTGAGGGATTGAAAGAAACAGAAAAAGTGAAGAAAGAAAGTAAAGAATCTCACCTTTTCAGGCAGGCGTGAGATATTGATTTGAGAGGAGATCCTTTGGAGGTTTGAAACCGGCCGGATTTGCCCATGGTTTTGGATTATAGAGCTCTACGATGGCTTTGTCCATTAGATCTCGAGCAGATCTTCCTTTATTATTAATGAATCTTCAGTACACGACATCATGGTTCTTGTGCCATGGTTCCGGCACCGGTTGCTCCATCTCCCACTCAGCCACCTAGAGGAAGGGTTATGCAGCCAGAGGTGGAGGTCGGGCCATTAGAGGTGGAGGTCAAGCCATTAGAGGTGGAGGCCAGCTAGTTAGAGACCGTCCCAGGGACATGGTCATAATGGTGGGGCACAACCCCAATATTATGCTTTCCCAGCTAGGCCTGGGGCTGAATCATCCAACGCTGTATCACAGGTATTGTTCCAATTTGCCATAGAGATGCTTCAGTTCTATTTTATCTGGGCTCTACTTATTCCTACGTGTCATCCTATTTTGCTTCATATCTGGTTGTGTCTCGTGATTCTTTGAGTGTTCATGTGTATGTGTCCACACCTGTGGGAGATTCTATTATTGTAGATCATGTTTATCTCTCGCGTGTGGTTACTACTGGGAGTCATGATACTATCGTAGATCTCCTACTTCTTGATATGGTAGATTTTGATGTCATCTTGGGTATGGATTGGATGTCACCTTATCATGCTATATTGGATTATCACTCCAAGACGGTGACCTTAACCTTGTCGGGGTTTCCTCGATTAGAGTAGAGGGGGACTCCTGGCCATTCTACCAGCAGAGTTATTTCTTGTGTGAAGGCTCGACATATGGTCGAGAAAGGGGTGTTTAGCCTATTTGGCCTATGTCCATTATTCTAGTGTAGAGGTTCCTTCCATGGATTCAGTAACAGTTGTTTGTTAGTTTCCAGAGGTGTTTCCTGCAGACCTACCGGGGATGCTACCTGACATGCATATTGATTTTTGTATTGATTTGGCTTCGGGAATTTAGCCCGTTTCTATTATGTCATACCATATGGCCCTGCCCGAAATGAAGGAGTTAAAAGAGTAGTTGCAAGATTTGCTTGATAAGGGCTTCATTAGACCTAGTGTCTCGCCCTAAGATGCGCCCGTGTTGTTCGTGAAGAAGAAAGATGGTTCCATGAGGATGTGCATATATTATTGACAGTTGAACAAAGTCACCATCAAGAACAAGTATCCATATGTCGATGATTGATGACTTATTTGATCAGCTTTATGGTGCCAAGGTGCTTTTGAAGATTGATTTGAGGTCTGGCTACCATCAGTTGAAGATTAGGGCATCTGATGTCCCTAAGACAGCTTTTCGGACTCGGTACGGGCATTATGAGTTCATAGTGATGTCATTTGGGTTGACAAATGCCCCAACAACATTTATAGATTTGATGAAACGGGTGTTCAAGCCCTACTTGGATTCCTTCATGATTGTATTCATTGACGATATTTGATCTACTCCCGCAGTCGAGAGAGGCATAAGCAACATCATCAGATTGTACTTCAAACGCTGAGAGACAACCAGTTATATGCAAGCTTTCAAATTGCGAGTTTTCGTTAGAATCAGCTGCCTTTTTGGGGAGCATCGTATCGGCAAAGGGCATAAAGGTAGATCCTAAGAAGATTGAGGCAGTTCAGCACTGGCCTAGATCTACTTCAGCCATAGAGATCTAGAGTTTCCTGAGTTTGGCGGGTTATTACCGCCGGTTCGTGGAGGTGTTTTCATATATAGTAGGCCCATTGGCCAGATTGACCAAGAAGGAAGCCCCGTTCAGATGGTCAGACGAGTGTGAGTTGAGCTTTCAGAAACTCAAGACTAATTTGACTATGGCGCTAGTGCTGGTGTTGCCTACCAGTTCAAGATCTTACACGGTGTATTGTGATGCATCTCGTATTGGGCTCGGATGATGCAGGGTTGCAGGGTGATCGCATATGCGTCGGGGCAGTTGAAGGTTCATAAGAAGAATTACCATGTTCATGACTTAGAGTTGGCAGCCATTGTTCATGCGCTGGATATTTGGAGGCACAACCTTTATGGTGTGTCGTGCGAAGTATTCGCAAATCATTGGAGTCTACAGTACTTGTTCAAGCAAAAGGATCTCAATTTGAGTCAGAGGAGATGGTTGGAGCTGTTAAAGGACTATGATATCATCATTTTGTATCATCCCGGGAAGGCCAATATGGTGGTCGATGTCTTGAGTAGAAAGGTAGTGAGTATGGGTAGCCTGCATATATTCCAGTTGGTGAGAGACCTCTTACAGCAGATGTTCAGGCTTTGTCCAATCAGTTCATGAGGTTAGATGTTATAGAGCCCAGTCGTGTTCTAGCTTGCAGAGTTGCTCGGTCTTCCTTGTATGAGCGCATCAGAGAGCAGTAGTGTGATTACCCTCATTTGCTTTTCCTTAGGAACATGGTGTGGCACTGTGGTGCCAAGCATGTTATAGTTGGAGATGATGGGATTTTGAGGATTCAGGGTCGTATTTGTGTGCCCAATGTGGATGGGCTTCGTGAGTTGATTCTTGAGGAGGCCCACAGTTCCCGATATTTTATTCATCGGGGCACTGCCAAGATGTATCAGGAGTTGCGGCAGCATTACTGGTGGAGAAAGATGAATAAAGATATAGTTGCATATGTAGCTCTATGTCTAAATTGTTAGCGAGTAAAGTATGAGCATTAGAGACCTGGTGGCTTGCTTCAGAAGTTAGAGATTCCTGAGTGGAAGTGAGATCGTATCACTATGGATTTTGTCGTTGGACTCCCACAAACTCAGAGGAAGTTCGACGCGGTTTGGGTCATTATGGACAGGTTGACCAAGTCGGCACATTTTATTCCATTGGCAGATACCTATTCTTCAGAGCGATTAGATGAGATATACATCCTCGAGATCGTCCGTCTACATGGTGTGCCTGAGTCCATCATTTATAATCGAGGTACACAGTTCACCTTGAACTTTTGGAGGGTCGTACAATGTGAGTTGGGCATGCAGGTTGAGTTGAGTACAGCATTTCATCCCCATACGGACGGACAATCTAAGTGCACTATTCACACATCGGAGGATATGTTTCACGCTTGTGTTATAGACTTCGGTGGTTCTTGGGATCAGTTCTTGCCGCTTGCGGAGTTTGCCTACAACAATAACTATCAGTCAAGCATTCAGATGGCCCCCTACGAGGCATTATACAGGAGGAGGTGTCGATCACCAGTGAGATAGTTCGAGCCATGGGAGGCTCGGTTGTTGGGTACGGATTTGGTACAGGATGCTTTGGATAAGGTCAAGATTACACGGGATCGACTTCGCACAGCTCAATCTAGGCATAAGAGTTATGCCGACCATAGAGTTTGTGATTTTGCATTCATGGTTGGAGAGAGAGTGTTGCTCTGGGTTTCACCCATGAAGGGTGTGATGAGGTTCGAAAAGAAGGGAAAGTTGAGCCCTAGGTATATCGGTCCTTATGAGATTCTTGAGATAGTGGGTGAGGTGGCTTATAGGCTCGTATTGCCACCCAATTTATCAGTAGTCCATACAGTGTTCCATGTGTCCATGACCTATAAGTATCACAGTGATCCGTCCCATGTGTTATATTTCAGCTCAGTCCAATTGGACAAGGATTTGACTTATGAGGAGGAGCCGGTGGCTATTCTAGCTTGGCAGGTCCGATTGAGGTCAAAGAGTTATCCTTTTGTTCGAGTGCAGTGGAGAGATCAACCGATCAAGGTAGCTACCTAGGAGTCCGAGTCGGATATGCGGAGAAAATATCCACACCTTTTCACCATCCCAGGTACATTTCTATGTCCGTTCGATGACGAATGTTTGTTTTAGAGGTGGAGAATATGATGACCTGATAGGTCATCTAGAGCTTTAACCCTTAATTCTGTATTTTCAAACCTCAAATAGCTCTTTTTATCCTTCCTCATTTTACATGCACAGTCCGTGCATTTTTTGGAAGGCTTTTATGTGAAAAATTGATTAAAATGTGAAATCGTGCTTTACAACTCATTTAAGTTGAATTAGGTCAATATTTTGAGCAAAGGGACCTGGATCCGTGTTTTGATGGTCCTGATGGGTCCGTGTCATGATTTGGTACTTGGGCGTATGCTTGGAATTGAATTCGGAGGTCATTCGCCTAATCTTATCACAATTTGTTGAAAATTTGAAGTTTAAAGGTTTAAAGAAATTTCAAGTTTGACCGATGTTTGAATTTGTTGCAACATGGTCGGGATTTTGGTTTCGGAACTTGGTATACGTCCATTGCTGTATTTATGACATGTCCGCAAAATTTGGTGTGAAACGAAGTTGGTTTGACGTGATTTGGATGTCCGGTTGTTAAAATGAAAGTTTTTAAAGTTTTATGAACATTTCCTTCGTTTTGGTGTCCGATTCATAGTTCTAGGTGTTATTTTGGTGTTTTGATTGCGTGAGCGAGTTCGTATAATATTTTAGGACTTGTTTGCATGTTTGGTTTGGAGCCCCGGAGGCTTGGGTGAGTTTCAGATAGGCTACGAATGTTTTCGGACTTAGAATTTTTAGTTTTTTGGCTTCTGGTGTCACCTGATGCTTTCTTCTTCGCGATCGCAAAGTTACTCCCGCGATCGTGAAGGGTAAACTAGTCTAGGGGTGGACTTCCTTAATCGCGAACGCGACAGCTGGGTCGCGAATACGGATCAATGGGGACTTACCCTTCGTGAACGCGATCAGTTTCTCGCGAACGCGTAATGCGTTGGACTTGGGGGTGGGGGGACCAGTATGTTACTCTACGCGAACGTGGAGGTGTGGTGGGCTAAACCTTTGTGAACGCGTAGTATACCTCGCGATCGCATAATCCATATAGGTAGTTCCCTTCGTGAACGCTTCAGTTTTCTCGCGATCACGATGAACACTTGACGCCCAGTCATTTAAATTCCTAAAAGACGGGATTTCACCCATTTTTCACCATCTTTCCATTTGAGCTCGGCTTAGAGGAGATTTTGAAGAGAAAATGCTTCACCAATTCATAGGTTAGTATACTTTAACTCATTTTCTTCTATATGTAACATCACCCATTAATTTTTAGCCTTTATCTTTGTTCTTCCATGGTAGAAAACTAGGGATTTAGGAAAAATTGTTTTTTTTTTCAAATTCGGGATTTAGACCTCAATTTGGGGTCGGATTTCGAAACTAATTACATAATCGGGCTTGGGAGTGAATAGGTAAATGAGTTTTGGTCCGAATCTCGGGTTTTGACCAAGCGGGCACGGGGTCGACTTTTTTTTGACTTTTTGGAAAAAGTGTAAAAATCCTAATTTTATGTATTGAAATTGATTCCTTTAGCATTATTTGATGTTATTGAGTCGATTTTGGTTAGATACGATTGGTTTGGAGGCGAATTCTAGAGGAAAGGCCCCGGTAGAACTCTGAGTTGATTGCGGAGTGAGGTAAATATCGTGGTTAACCTTGACTTGACAGATTAAGACTTGGTTGCCTATTTGCTACGTGATTAAATGTTTGGTTACAATGTATATGTGAGGTGACAAGTGCTTATACATTGTTTTTGGGTTAAAGCATGCGGGTGGGACTTGTTTCCTTGTGATTTACTACTTTCTTTTATTATGGAATCCATGCTTAGATTAGATTATTATTTATTTGATTGTTCTTTCTGCATTTATGAATTAATTGTGATGGTTGAGTATTTTTTTTGGAAGTTGAGGTTCGACATCTTGGAACCATTATTGACGTGAGGTTTATTCTTGCATTATCTATCTCCCAAATTTTTATATTCATTACTGCAGGGTAAGGGAGAGTGTTAAAGAACGAAGGGTGATGCCATCACGTTTATTGCCTCATTTATTGATTAATACATAGTGAAGAAGAGAGTAAAAGCACGAAGGGTGATGTCGTGTCGTATTTATCTTTTCATGGAGAGTGTAAAAGCACGAATGGTGATGTTGTGCCATATTTAACTTTTCACGATGAGGTTGAGAGTAAAAGCACGATGGGTGATGTCGTGCCGCCTTTATTCATTATGTTTATCCATTTTCATTGGTTGATGATTTATTTTATTGTCTTATGTTATCATTCATGTTATAGTTATCGTATCTTGTTCCCCTTTCGCATGTCCCCTCACAATTTTATGTATTGAATCGTTATTTATTGCCATGTTGCACATATAGCTGCGTTGTATAGGTTTAATTTCGTGAGTGTCATGTCATAGTGTCGTCACTACCTCGTCAAGGTTAGGCTCGGCACTTACAAAGTACATTGGGTCAGTTGTACTCATACTACACTTTGCACTTCTTGTGCATATTTTGGTACTGGTCCCAGCTGTACGTGAAGCGCATCAGCTCGGATTATCACTTTTGGAGACTCAAGGTATATCTGTTGGCGTTCGCAAACCTTGAAGTCCCCTCCCTCTTTCTTCATTTACTGTTCATTTCATCCGAAACAGTTGTATTTATTTCAGACCCTATTTATAGAACTTCTAGTAGCTCATGTACTTGTGACTCCAGATCAAGGATTGTACTTAGATGTTTTGGTTATCATGCCATTTCGTACTTCATTTTAGTTTAATTGATTTTAATTATTTGAATTGTTAAAAAGTGACTTAAGAATTACTCAAACTTTGGCTTGCCTAGCGAGTGAAACATTAGGCGCCATCACGATCGCGAAGGTGGGGATTTCGGATCGTGACATGCTTAGTGTGTCTTTTGCTTCTTCTTCCTCTTAATTCCAAACTGAGTTTGTTAGATTTATTGTTGTTTTGATAAATTGATGATTAGGGTTTATTCTTTATTGATAAATTTATGATTAGAGTTTATTCTTTATAATATTTAAAAGTTATATTTTAAATTTAAGCTCATTTGGAGTAGATTTGTGTGTTGAATCAGATGTTGGATTGTTGAAACTCAAAGAACAAGTATATGTTTTTGGGCAATTTGCATTTCAGACTAAAAAGTCTTAAGTGCATGCAAAAATTAACTGCACTTCAGATCAATTAATTCTTAAGTGTATTTTAAGTGCAATTTTTTATACTTCAGACTAAAAAAGTTTTAAGTGCATGTCAAAATTAGCCACACTTCGACTAAAACAGTCGTTAATGCATCTTAAGTTTGCAACTTCAAACGCGAACTTTTTTAACTTCATACCCACTAAGTTTAAAGTTGATTCTAAAATCGATAAACTTATAATTTTTTATACAATGTGAGTGTTATATGGGTCAAAATCCGGCTGAGAAAATTCGGCATCGGAAGATTGTCAAGTAAGAAAATTGCAGTTCAACTTGGGCGGTTAGGCCGAGGTCGACTAGCGAAGAAATATGAATAACGGTTAGTACAGTCTTGGAACTACCAAAAGGAATATTCCTTCTGTTGTACTTTTTAGGGGTTTTAGAAATATCCCATATAAATAGTAAAAGAAAGGGGGCAAAAGGCATGTAAGATCGATCCTGATAAGAACTACTATGAAAAGTTGACTCTTGTGATATAATACAAAACTTTACCTTTCCACTGTGATTCGATTTGTTGTTTATTCTGTCTTTCCACTCATCAGATCCGAGAAAGCTTTATTTATTTCCCTATCCATTTGTCACACGTTATTGTTAGAGGGAAGAATCATCCACCTCATTCAATATTTGGATGAACCCTTCTTCCTATTTACATTCGTTGTCATTTTACATATTTATTTCTCGTTATTGTCTCTTCATTTGTTCCCAACAGTTTCTTTTAATAACCTCATAATTTGTTTAAGGTAATAGTGGATTAGATCTGAGATTTATTATACTTGGCTAGAATCTGCCCTCTGTCACACCTCCTTTTTCACCGCCCCAGATTAATGAAGGGGTAATAAGGGAGTTTTTCCACTTTAAGTGACATTATTCGGTTTTGGGATTTATTATTATTTTCAGAGTCGCCACCCAGATTTTTGACGATGCTCCGGGACACCGTTTAGTTTTAGAATCCCAAACCGAGGAAATTTTGACTTTGTTTTGATTTGTCTGCGACCAGAAATCCGAGTAAGGAATTCTTTTAACCCGGGAGAAGGTGTTAAGCACTCCCGAATTCCATGGTTCTAGCACGGTCGCTTAACTATTAATATTTGACCTGAGTTATCTGATTATTTACGTATTTTAGCCTATTGTGCATTTAGCCTTTTACTTTTAAACGCTTTTAATATTTATGGATTTATCTTGAAACAAGTCACGATGGCGTGCACTTGTTTGTTTTTGGACATATTGTAACCGTGCCACATGAAATGCACCCACGATTACAACATGTGATTTTTATTATGGTTTTGAGTTAGAGTCGGGGACATGAATTGTCGCACCCGAGTGTAGATTACGTAGTCAAGACTATGGTCGTAACGGTTTTATAGTACCTATCCGAGGCGATGTTTGATTATTCTTTATGTTTTGGAATCTTTATCTAAAAGTGGTATTTTAGCTTACGGGATATGTATATAAATTATTTTTTGATATTTTATGGATTTATCTTGGGACAAGTCACGATGGCGTGCACTTGTTGTTTTTGGACACATCGCAACCGCGTCACATGAAATGCACCTGCGATTGCTACGTGTGATTTTATTATTGTTTGAAGTTAGGGTCGGGGGGCATGAGTTGCCACACCCGAGTGTAGGTTATGTATAGCCACGCAAAGGCTTATTTGAAGCAATGTTGGATTATTCACTAAGTTTTATAATTTGAACTACAAGAGGTATTTTTCAACCTAGAGGATATGTAGAAGGTTGTCTAATACTAAACTTACTAATTTAAAGGACAAATATTTGGGCAATGGCTATATTTTAGCCCAATTTATCATTTAACCCTTTGGCCAATCCTATTGTGGCTAATTGGGGGTGAAGCTACTGATTCTTTGCGATTTCAATTCCCTTGTGAATACTGACCATAGATCCCTACTAAGACCTTAAGCAATCTTCGTTTTTTGGTTTGACAAAAGGTTAGAAATTCGTTAACATAATACACATTGATCATATATATGTATATACTTATGAAAACGTACAGACATACAAACACCCTTTTAATCGTTGAATTTGTTTCGAGTTTGCAATATTGGATTATTCCCTTTCATGGATCCTTTGTAAGCGGTAGGAGTGTAATACACAAAAACATGGTCATTTACAGGACATAGTCCACAACAGAATTACATATGTGAAAAGAAATGAAAAATTCAACATATAGGTCACAAAGGACCTTTCTTTCCAACAGAATATAGCTGCTGCATTTTTCAAGAGCATGATGAAATTGACAATAAAAGCCACTAAGCAAACGACTCTTTTGTCTTAAAGAGAATACTCGAAATACCAGATCATGTCCATGACTATTAATTACAAGAGTCCAAATTGGATGCAAAAAACGTTTGTACAAACTTTATACAGAATACTTAACAATAAGTTGTTGAATTGAAAAACACCAGGACTTAATGTGAGAACAACAAATATAAAAAAAAAATCTAAATTTGGGTCAACAGGGAGCTTCTAAGCGATATACATGAGCTCTATTTTGCTAGTTTCAGACTTTTCCCCACAAACTTTGGCTTGTAAAAGCAGCTACAAAGTCGATTTGCAAGTCGATGTCGTATCTGACTCGCCTCATGGGGCTAAGACAATGTTTGAAATTCTCTTTTTCCGGGTGAGACCCCAACAGCCATGTCATTAAACAAAGAGAAGGGATGGATAGTTATTTCAAAGATTAATCCAGAACAAGTAACACTAGCTCATCACATAAATACTATGTATCATCTCATAAGAAACAACCATAGATTCACGAGATTTCTAGTAACATAACAGACAACCACATAACTAAATAATCATTTATCACACAAAATGGTGTTCTTTATCATCATAACATCAAATGAATAATACATTAAGGGATATGAAAACAGTACCATAAATAGCAACACAACAAGAAACAAATGAGTTGAAAAAAATAATTGATTTGAACTGGAATAGAGCAATAGCAACCCAAAACAAAACATCACCAGCAGGAAATCAACCCAGGAATTTCGAATATAGATGCTTAAAACTCTCAGAATCAAGACACCAAGGAAGAACGAGAATCTGAGAATGAAAGTAATACACTGATGATTTTTCTTCAAAGGAAATAGCCAGATTCTTTCTTTTTTTTCTCTTTTTGTTTTCTCTACTGATATTTTTGAAGATTTTTGTTTGTGAGCAGCAGCTGCTATCTTTTCTATCTGTCCCTAGAGTGTAGGAATCCTTTTCCTTTTATAGGGTAACTTAGGGTGGTATCAAAAAAGCATATTCTACCCTAAAGGATCAGATTATTCTTTTATCTGGACAGTTGTCCGTCCTTTTCCAGGCCCAAAGGGGACAACTGTGAAGTGCTAGAACCTTCTAGATGTCCTATTATTTGTAAATTTCAGATTTTACCCCTAGAAAATCAAATATTCCAACTATACCCTAAGATTTTAGCTTAGCCTGATCCTAGAAATCCTCTCGGGACCTTCTAGAACCAGCTGGATGATTCCAATTTTTTAAACAATCCTACACTGGTTTCAGAGGTTCTGAAATCAACTAATGTTCAGGATCTAACCTAATTAATTAGTTATAAGTTCTCTTAATTAATCATAATCAACAAAAATGAGTTACAAATATCAAAACAACTACCTAAGAAACCTAAAGTTTTAATTAAAAACTGATTTAAAAAAGATTAGTAAATTGGCCTTTCTACTGATTTCATCGACCAACTTGTTAGTTGAAAGAAGCTGCTCTAATCCATCCTAAACTTCTTAGTCATTTTTAGAGAAAAGAAAAACAGTCGAGCACAATAGAACGAATTAAACACGATTTATCAAAGAAACCCTAACAACTACACATAGCTGCAAAACAGTCAAGAATATGCCTAACATATTAACATTGAATTAAATTAATTGAAGGCAGTGTGAATCGAAGAAGCACAGTCACACATACAAACAATGACAAAAACTACGCCAAGAAACATGGTTATCAAGAACCCTAGTTACTAATTGACGAGAACGAAATAATTAAAATATGACTATCACAAATACGTTTAGAGCTTAACTAATCAAGAATAAGAAAATGAACAGGTGGCGGAAAACAGTGAAAGAAAAAGCAAAAACCTAGACTAAAACATTGATGGTTTTTAAAAGAAAACACAAAGACAAATAGTAAAGGAAAAAGGGGAGGGGGGGGATACCAGTGGTGGCGTTTTGGACGGATTCCGGCGACATTGGAAATGGTCCAAACCCACATGAATCAATATCTCTCATCAAGAGCTATCGACTCATGCCGGTGTGAGCCATTGGAGATCTTGGAGTCGATTTGTAGAAGAAGTTAGGTTTTCGGAGTTTTCAGATTTGAAATTAATCAATATCGGGTGGTTCTTTGGGAAAACTAAGCCTTGGGGGTGATTGGGGATGAGGAGATGACTTTGGGGTAAAAGTTTGAGGCTATTTGGTGGAGCTCCGCCGTGGACTGTGATGGTATACGGTGGGGGAAGTTAGGGCGGCTAGGGTTTGGGTCTGAGGAGAGAGATGAGAGGCGAGAGTGGGGGGGAAGGTGTGAGACTTCTGACTTGAGAGGGTAGGTGGGGGGATTTGGACAGTTATATAGTTAAGGGGTCTCTAGTTTAGGACCGTTGGATCAAGATGATCCAACGGCTGGGGGGTTTGATAGGATAAACGGGGTCGTTTTGGGTACCGAGTCTGGGCAGGACGGGGAAGGTCTTGGGCTGGGTTGTTGGGTGGTGTAAATAAATAATTGGGCCTGGGTCCTTCTTGGCCCAGGTCCGATTTTAACATTCTAAGCTTAATTTCAAACTAATTAATCTAATTAAAATCAAACCTAATTAAATTTAAAAGATGCAATAATCAATTTCGTCTTTATTTTATCTAATTATAGATTAATTAAGAATAAAATAATTAATTCAATACTCCTAATTAAGTCTATAGTTTTGTCAGATAAAAAAAATGATTAATTTTAGCAATTAGTTATCAAAACTACATTACCTCAAATAATCATCATTTGTTTGCTACTTAATTCAATTATTTATAAATAAATTTATAATTCTTTGATAATAACGATGCACCTAATTATGCAATTAAAAATAATTTTAAAAGACGAATTATAAATATACGAGGCAAAACAATTAACAATTAACACTAAAATTTAACCAAATCCATAAGATTAATTTACTTATCTACTTTTGTCAGAGTATTTAGTAGGTGAAAAATTACATGCTCACAGCTACCCCTCTTTGCTCGGAAACATGAAGAGTTTCCGGGCAAAGATAAGTGAGCAGTTATGAATAACTTTTACCTCTTCAAATACTCCAAGTGAAGCGTTTTTGAAAAGTTTGACTGAACCCTGCTTCAAAGGTTGCCTACATATCCTTGGCTATAAAGGAATCAGGTCAGTGTAGTTCTGGAGGTTTTGGTAGCTGGGACTACCGGGTAACTGTAATTTCACTGTTGTTGCTGTTGTTACTGCTTGCTGGGCTCCTTATTACACCAAAGTCAAAAAACGAAGGACTAACTAAAACCTATCAGCTGCTAAATTACAAGATTCCTATCTAGGACTTGGTCTTGAGTCTTGATCTTTTGCTGACTATGACCTGGATCCTGGTGCTTGTTAATTATAGATGCTGGTTTTGTCTTATCGTTCCTCGGATCAAAGCTGGATATACTGGACAGATGACTTCAATCTCGTCCTGAATAGTCCACATCTTCCCCGTTTGTGCACTTTTGGATTCAATCTTCTCTTTCTTCTTTTTGTTTTGTTATTTTGGATCGAAACTTCTTCTTTTGGTCGTCTCGAGTTCCAATGTTCTAGAAACGTAATCTGCACAAAATCAAAACAAACGAACGAAATTTTCTGCCCCAGTTTTTACTAGGAAAATTTTGTGAGTTATTGTAATAAAATCTATGCTATTTTATTATTGAAAGCAATAAAAGGCCGGGAACTGTGTACCCGGAGTGAATGCAGACTAGGGGGTAGATACCCTATGCCTAAGAGGTGAAATCAACTAGGCATTGGAAACCCTATGTTGGAAAGGATCGACAGGTTATGTAGTCGTCAAGAAGAGATCACCAGATTATGCCGGTGTCTGGGAAAAGGTTAACAGATTATGTTGTTGCCAGGAAAAATGTCACTAGGTTATGCCAGTGTCATGAAAAGATCAATAGGTTATGCTTTTGTCAAGAAAGAGATCACTAGGTTATGTTGGTGTCTGGGAAAAGGTCAACAGGTTATGTTGTTGCCAGGAAAGAGATTACCGAGTTATGTCGATATCTGGAGAAGATCAACAGGTTATGATGTTGTCAACAAAAGAGATCGCCAGGTTATTCTGGTGTCTGGGGGGAAGAACAACGGGTTATGCCGGTGTCTGGAAAGGTCAACAGGCTATGCTGTTGCCTGGGGAAAAGAGATCACTGGGTTATGCCAGTGTTTGGAGAAGAAAAGGTCACCAGGTTATGTTGGTGTCTGGAAAGGTCAACAGGTCATGTTGTTGCCTGAAAAAGAGATCATTGGGTTATGCCAGTGCCTGAAGACGATCAACAGGTTGTGTTGTTGTCAGAAAGATCACCAGGTTATGCCAGTGTTTGGAGAGGTCAACAGGTTATGTTGTTTCCTGGAAAAGAGATCACTGGGTTATGCCAGTGCCTGAAGACGATCAACAGTTTATGCTGTTGTCAGGAAGATCACTAGGTTATGCCGGTGTCTGGAGAGGTCAACAGGTTATGTTGTTGCCTGGGGAAAAGGGAGCGATCAACTATGTTGTTGTCGGAAAGGAAGAGATCACCACGTTATTCCGGTGTCCGGGAAGGTCAACAGGTTATGCCATTGCCTGGGGATGAGATTACTGGGTTATGCCAGTGTCTGGAAATTATCAACAGGTTATGTTGTTGTCAGGAAGATCACCAGGTTACGCTGGTGTTCGGAAAGGTCAACAGGTTATGTTGTTGCCTGGAAAAGGGAGTGATCAACAGTTTATGCTGTTGTCAGAAAAAGAAGAGATCACCGGGTTATGCCGGTGTCTGGGAAGGTCAACAGGTTATGCCATTGCCTGGGGAAGAGATCACTGGGTTATGCCAGTGTCTGGAAATGATCAACAGGTTATGCTATTGTCAGGAAGATCACCAAGTTATGATGGTGTCCGGAAAGGTCAACATGTTATGTTGTTGCCTGGAAAAGGGAGTGATCAACAGGTTATGTTGTTGTCAGAAAAAGAATAGATCACCAGGTTATGCCGGTGTCTGCTTGGGTGCGGGACCCTATGTTGGCATCAACTGAGGACTGGGATATCCTTGGTTGTAAAATGTTTGGTTAGGGGTTGAGGAACCTATGCTACTTTAGGGTTGCATCATATTCAACTTCATTTCTTCTTTTTTATATATATGCGGGAAAAGATTTTTGAAGGAAACTTCCTTTTCTTTGGAGTCAATGCTGCAGAGCTCTTTCTAGCTCTTGCACAATTCCTTTTGATTGCGCCTGCTTTTACACGGTTGCTTTTGCACCTGTTTCCTATTTTCAAATAAAGAACAATTTGTTAGTTTGAAACGGTGGTTGGTTTTGCGGCCTTGATTTTAAACTGCTTGATCTCAGTTCTTTTGATGAAGGTTTGAACCACTTGCTTGCTTGTTTGCTTGCTGGGGATTGGGATTCATCTCTAATCCCGAGGACCTTGGCTTCCTAGATTTTACCATGGCAATCGGTCACATGGGACCCAACATTTTATTTTTGCCTTTGTAGGCTTTTCACTTGCTTTTCTTTTGGATTTCCAGAGTATCAAGGGGGAGTTTTGGCCCCTTAAATTCTGCAGCGACGGTTAGTCGTGTGGGACTTAACCTTTCCGACTTTATTTCGCCTTTATTGGCTTTTCACTTCTGACTTTTCTTCCAATTGTAACTTTAAGTCACTGGGAATACTTTGGCTTTTCAAACCTTGCCAAGATGGTTAGCCACGTGGGGTTCAACCTTTCAACTTCATTTTCCTTTATAGGCACTTCAATTTGACTTTATCCTTTCAAGGTTTTTTTGAATCATCGGCCATTGTGGCCAGTCGGGATCGACTCGATGCCCCTAACAAGGCTGGGTGCCTTTTGCATATTGACCCTCATCAAATGAGAGCCCTGTAAATCAGTCTTGCCATCTTTTCTTTGCCTTAGTTTCGGGACAGAGATGGACCGAAAGGGATTCAAAAGAAGAATAAACGACAGAATGGACAACGAATTTAAACAAGAGGTGTCCCTTTCGGGGAAAGAAAAGAAGGACTTATCTGGAGTGCATGCGGGCTTCAATGAACATGACATTCCCTTTGGACTGGATGCCTGATCCGTGTAAATCGTCCGACTCTAAGAAATTCATCATAACGATCACCTCGATATTGAGAAACCTTGCCCCGGACTGTGTTCATATCAGTGATCCATTGTCCTTTTCGATTAGTGGCGCCCTTTGCGGGTTTTCACCGACTAACCTCTCTCATTTCTCTTCCTATCGTCGCCTTGTAGTGCTCTTTGCGATTTTTCACTAACAAGACTCTCTCATTTTCAATTTCTCTACTCACCGTTTCCTTACAGTGCCCGTGTGGGTTTTCAACGATAAGAATCTCTCATTTTAATTTCTCTCATTGCTTGTATCTGCTCCGAACAATTGTATCTTCCAATTTTGGACATCTTTGCCGATTGATCGGAAGGACTTGAACAGGTTTTTGGTAAAAAGAATTTGTATTGAATTACAACTTTGGAACCTTTTATACGAAAACGTCGTTGAACATAACATTTGCCCCAGCTTAAAATCTTGGGGAAATGTGGAATTTTATTTCGGTGTGAAGTTTCATTTAGGGGAGCGGGGTTCGATAACGCAAAACGACTGATCGGGTCGTTACACAACAATTGGTTCCATCAACCCTGGAGAAAAAGTTTAGCTACTCATACTAATACAAAACATAACAATAATATGATTCATGATTCACAATTATAAGTAGAAAGAAGAAAGAAAAAACTCTAAAGAATTGCTTGATCTTCTCTCCCTTGTCCTTGCCTCCAATTATGTCCAAAATCAGCCTCTCTTTACTTCTGGGCGAGTTTGGGCTCATATAGGTTTAGGTTATTTGCTCAGGAATTTACACAAAGCCCCTGCAATTTGTCTCTCTTAAGATCCCGCCTGCGGTCGCGGACTCGACCGTGGACGTGCACTGCTTCACTATTTTTCTCCGCGTTCCTGCGCGCCCAGGTCCGTGGTCGCGGACCTGCCTTTTACATTTTTCCTTGTTTTCCTCGCTCTTTTTCATCCGGGTTATCATTTGATTGGCCTTGTATGTTCATAATTGACTCCAAAATGCTCTTTATCTCCCTCCTAGCTCGGAGTGGCTCCTTCAAAGCATAAATTTCTCAATCAGAGCATTTTGTTATCTTTTAGCATAATAAACATCAATAAAGTGCGGTTAAATTAGAGTATAAATAGCGTCAACATTACATAATATAGGCTAATATCAATTATATTGTGGGAACGGGTTGCACGCTGCATGTCACGACCCAATTTAGGATCATGACCGACACTTAGGATCAAGTTCCCCCAAAGTAAGCCTAGTCGGTATTTTACAGAAAATAGGACAGAGTTTCCCCTGTTTTTGGACTATCCCAAAAGTTTCCCTGTCTCAAATCAGCAACCAAACATCCTAATAGCAATTCAAATGACAATGACTTTATCAATTAACCAAAATAAATATCTACCATTAACAGTCCATCCACTAACAACTAGAAATATTGTTTTATCTCCAACTTTGATAAGAATGAGCGATACTCAACATAAGTCTATAATAACAAAGAATACTCAAGATACTAAAAGAATGACCATGGAGCGACTCTAAGAGTTCAAAAGAAATACCATAACAATAATTAAAATCTCTGCCCACGCGAACAAATGCGAGGCTCACCAAGAACTATAAACCTGTGCGCTCTAATTAACGAAATCCTCGCTCGCGTCAACTGCTGTCTCTGTAAAAAAATTAGCGGGGAATGAGTCGCTAGCTCAGTGAGTAATAACACTTAACCACAACCGTTTTTATTGGGGACAAGTCAGAAAATATGCTAGTATATCAAACAGAAAATAACATAAAAATGCCCTTTCAGAAACAATAAATAATTTTCAGTCTCATCATGTTTTTCTTGTTATTTATGACTTGCGGGGGTGGGTGGTCCGTGATTCAGAAGTGTTTAGAGCAATATTGGAACACTTGGTTCCTTCAGGTTGGCCTTTAAGGCCAAGTTTGACTTCGGTCAACATTTTTATTAAACGACCTCGGAATCGAGTTTCAACGATTTCGGTAGCTTCGTATGATGATTTCAGACTTGGGCGTATGTTCAGAATGGGTTTCGGATGACCCGGGAGCGTTTCAGCGCCCAATATTGAAATAAGAGTTCCTTAAGTTCCTATTGTGGTTTGGACGTGTTTTTGTGTTATCAAGGTCTGAATGGAATTTCGAGACCGAGTATAGTTCCGTTATGTAATTTATGACTTGCCTGCAAAATTTGGTGTCATTCCGAGTAGTACAGGTCAGTTCGGCGCATTGTTAGCAAAGTCAAGAAAACTTAAAGTTCCTGAGTTTGGTTCTAGGGGGTTTGAGGTGTGATTTTTAGTTTTAGCATTGTTGCGGGTGTTCCGAAGGCTCGAGCGAGTCCGTATTATGATTTTGGACTTGTTGGTATATTTGGACGGGGGCTCAGGTGGGCCTAGGTGCCTCTCGGGCACCAAACGAGGCCAAAAAACCAGTTGAAGCAGTTGCTGGTGCACCTGATCTGGTGTGACCGCAGGTGCGGTTGCCCAGTCGTAGGTGCGAGACCGCTCCTGCGGTCCAGGCCTCGCAGGTGCGACCCCCAGGTGGGTTTCCCAGTTCTCGTAGGTGCAGGCTCTTTCCCGCAGGTGCGGAGCTACAGGTGCGGGCTCCAGCCCGCAGATGCGAGCCCAGGCCCTTGTCCCATTTTCCGCAGGTGCGCGCTATTGCTCGCAGGTGCGGTCGTCGAGTCGCAGGTGCGGAAACCCCTGTAGGCAGTAAGGTCTTTAAGTGCGGGATTATCCCATTTTCTTCCACCATAGACGAGTTTGAGAGCTTGGAAAAGAGGCCCACAACTCAGCCACTCTGAGGTAAGTAAATTCTACCCTAAAGTTAGTTAATGCATGAATTCCTAGTTAAGTTAACTACCTAATTAGTGAAAAATTAAGGAATTGGGTAGTAACCTAGGGCTTTCGAGAATTTAGAGCATGACCCGTGAATTGGCTATGAAATCATACAAAAATCATATATTAATGATCCTTAGTTTATGGGTGAGTGTTTCCTTCAAGAATTTTTGAAATCCGAGCATGCAGGCCCGGGGTTGGATTTTGGGATTTCTTCAAGAATGATGAATTTGACTAAATAATAGGAGAATTCCATGCTTTGAGTATAATTTTATATATTTACGTAACATTTGGTTAGTTTCGAGTCCTTGGGGTGACGAGTTCAGAGTTTCGGGAGCATTCTTGACCCGGGGAGTAGGTGCAACGTGAGGTGAGTCTCCTTTCTAACCTCGTAAGAGGGAATTGTCCTTGTAGGTGTTTTAAATGCTATGTGTGATAACTGTGGGGGGATACGTATGTACAAAGTGACAAGAGTCCGTACGTAGCGGCTATTATTATTATGTCCGGGTAGTTAGGCCCATATCATGCCTTATGTTTTCCTTTAAATGAACTATATGCTTAATAAATTAAATGCTACATGCGGCTTATTTTCCTGAGACCATGGAATTTGAGAAATTTTAAGGAATCTTTTTCTGAAAAGTAATTTAAAAAGGGATATTGTGTGTGCATGTGACCGCTTCGCAATTTACATTCCGCGAGCGGAGTGTGATTTCCCCCACTCTTATGGGAGCGAGTCGTACGGCGGATTGAAAGGTGCACTTATGGTTCTGGCCGTTCGATCCTCGACAATGCATAGAGATGATTACTTTATGGCAAATATGCACTTATGGTTCGGGTCGTTCGATCCTCGACAGTGCATAGATGTGAGTACTTTATGGAAAGGTGCACTTATGGTTCGGGTCGTTCGACCCTCGGCAGTGCACAGATATGGCTATCTTATGACTCAGGTCGGTTGTCCTTATTCCGTATGCGTATGATTTATTTGTTACTAAATTCATGGACATTGATTTGACAGATATTTGGGGGAAGGTGAAGTAGTAATTATTTATTTATTTCCAGTACTTACTTGGATTTCAGAGCCTTATATGTTTGATGCTTCACTGCCTTTACATGCCTACCGTTTTTGTCATATTCTGTTAAATTATATTTTTGGACCTTAATGAGTGTCAAGTCGACCTCTCGTCACTACCTTTTCGAGGTTAGGCGGGATACTCACTGGGTACATATATATTTATGTACTCATGCTACGGTTCTGTACTTAATTGTATAGGTTCTGAGGCTGGTGCATCTGGTTATCAGACTGGAGCTTGATTTTGATTATAGACGGACCTGACTTCACGGTGAGTTGCTTTCTCCTGGCGATCTCGGGCAGCACCATGGGGTTCTTTTGCTTATTTCCCGTCTATTTCTTTCAGACAGTGGGACTGTATATTATATCTTTTGTATATTTTGTTAGTATGCCCGTATGACTTGTGACACTAGTTCTTGGCACGCACGTGATAGTTATTATGGACTACGGGTATGTATATATATATATATTGGCTCACGCCTCCTCATGACCGCTTTTGATTACATACTGGCTAATTATCCTATCTCTTTCTTTTCTCTCTTCCTTTTTTTTGTTTTCTCTTTCTTTTGCTTTCCTTGTTCTCCTTTTCGTTTCTTTTTCTTTTTTTCATTTGATTTTCTTTCTTTTTTTTGCTTTTTCTTTTTTTTTCTTTTTTTTTTTCAATAACACTTTCAAGTTCCAAAGAGGGTAATCAAAGGAAGGTAACCGGCTCAAAAGGTTGGCAAAAAGGGTTAATGGTGTTTGGGTAGCGAGAATGAAAGCCTTTGTCATCTCAACCGGAGAACATTTAATGCTATATGGAGGATCAAACATAGTACTTTTTGACTGCACCTGCGTTGACAGTTGTTTCAGGGACATTTTCTTTTGATGTACCCCAAGTACAAACGCACTCTTTTGGTAGTAATGTATGGACCTTTTCATTCTGAACCAATTTTCCTTTGGCTATTCCGATTCATTGTTTTATTTCCTTAACTAAACCTCATTTGCATTCGGATCCTTGATTCATTATTTTGAAGTATGACAGCGTTTTAGGATCTTTGACTACACCTGTGTTGACAGTTGTTTCAGGGACATTTCCTTCGATGTACCCCAAGTACAAATGCACCCTTTTGGCAGTCCTCTTGTAGTAATGTATGAACCTTTCCAATTTGAACCAATTTTCCTTTGGTTGTTCCGATTCATTGGTTTATTTTCTTGACCTAACTTTATTTGCATTCTGATTCTTGATTCATTATTTCGGAGTCTGGCAGCGTTTTAAGATCCGGGCATGAAGTCCGCAAGCATGTCATGTTATTGAAATCTGCATTTAAACAGAACTGAAAGTAGAGTGAGAAAGAGACAAGATTAAGAAAGAGACGCTCTTGGAAAATGAAATATTAATTCCATTTGATTTTTTTTAAAATATTTTTTTATGGTTTTAAAAAAAAAAAGATAGAAGGGTTTACATCGGAAAGTAAGACAATAAAATAAAACATCCGGATCACACCCTGGGATAATCCGGACGCAGAAAGGATAGCAAGGCTGGCTACCGAGACTCCCATTTGATGGGGGAACTTTCAGGCTTGGCGACCGTTTTTGGCTTTTCTTCTGTCTCGGCAATGGCTGCAATGGCCTTCAGTGCCGAATCAAATTCTTCATCTTCACAAATCATTCCGACCACCGGCTCAGTGTGAGCAGGCAGGGGATTGTTCATCATATTGGGGTCATCTTCATCCCTAAGCACTATTGCCTGGACCTCGATGAGATCTTCCACTGCTCTTTTGAGAGTCCAACAATCTTCAGTGTCATGCCCGACGACTCCAGAGTGGTATTCACATTTAGCATCAGCCCGGTGCGAGGGGGACTCGGGGTTCAACCGGTTTGGGGCCACTGACTGCAACAGACATATCCTGACCAACTTTTGGAGCAAGCTAGAGTAGGATTCACTAATAGGGGTGAACTGATTCTTTTTGAAAGGCTCTCTTGGGCGAGGATCGTATTGGGAAACATTTGATTGGGGATTATATGGAGCTTGGTAAATATGGGCATTTCTGGGAAGTGGAGCTCGGTTTTGGGTATAACTTTGTGGCTGTGTGTAAGGTTGTGATATTCATCACCGCACAGGGAGGCGGTGTCACGGCATATGCAGCATCATCTTGATAGGGGTAATAGTGTTCTGGGATTTCAGGAAGAATATATGATTGGTTGAATGCCTTGTGGGCCCCCTCCAAGCTCGAAGCCATCATAGCTCCCTCTTCTATCTCGTTTCTGTTCATCAAACCCTCCGGACCATTCTGAACGGCCTGTGATGTAGCCTTAAAAGCAGCTTGACTCAAAATTCGGCCCGTTTATAAACCTCTTTCGACCATCTCCCCAATTTTTATAGCTTGAGCGAACGGTCTACCCATAGCAGACATCATATTCTGGAAGTAGTCCGCATCTTGGGCCAGTAGGAAGACCGTAACCATTTCTGCTTCGTCCATTGGAGGCTTTACCCTGGCAGCTTGCTCACGCCATTTGACAGCATATTCGCGAAAGCTTTCCGCAGTTTTCTTTTTCAAATTAGACAAAGAGTTCCTGTCGGGAGCGATGTCTACATTATACTGGAACTGGCGAACAAAGTCTCGGGCCAAATCGTCCCACATATGCCAATGAGTAATTTCTTGATCCATATACTATTCAGAAGCGATCCCGGTAAGTATTTCTCCGAAATAGGCCATCAGCAACTCTTCTTTTCCATCAGCACCCCTCAGCTGGTTACAATATCGTTTCAAGTGAGCCATCGGGTCTCTGTGCCCGTCATATTTTCCAAACTTTGGCATCTTGAAACCAACTGGCAGGTGAACATGTGGAAACATGCATAAATCGTAGTAGGAGAGACTCTTCTAACCACTCAAACCCTGTATGTTCTTTAAGCTTTGCTCTAAGCTTCTCATCTTCCGAGCCATTTCGTCTTGCTTGGGGTTTCTCATTGTTTTTTGCTGACCCATGGGAGACTTATATTGCGAGTGCTGAGGGTAAGAGTTTTGCTTGGGCACTGTTGGTTGTGCCATGGTGAAGATTGGTGGTGCAGCGAATATTGCTGGCGGTGCCCTTGAATCCGGAGCCTGGGGGTGATCCACAGAAGGCATTCCGGGGCCATTAGGTGGCATTAGAGGGCGCCCATATGGGAAGATTGAATTGGGCACAAGGATGTTGGACAGCCATCTGGACCGGGAATCAACTCAGTAAAATGAGGGATTACACTTGGCAGTCCCCTACCATTAGACCAGGCGTCCCACATTTCCAACATGCGGTGACGAAACATTCTGTTTTCTTCAGCAGTTGCTAATTCAGGCTGCGGAATAGCCGATATCGGGCTATCCTCAGGACCGATGATTGGCAAATTGCTTGCGGAGGCCATTTTTACCTTTGGATCTTGTGAGGGGAGGAGGCTAGACTACCAACAAAACCAACCACCAAAACCTGGCTAATTTGCACACACAACAACCTGGTTAGTTTGAGACATTTAACAAATAGGAAATCGCATGTTGGGATGCAATGCACCTAACAGTTAAACGCTTCTATCATGTGATTGAATTGTTGTGTGTTTCATCCCGGCCTTTAAATGTCCCTTTCAAATTTTATCTCTCTCTTCTCTTTTTTTTTCATATTTCGGTTTCTTTTTATTTTCGCTCTTTGTTTTTTCTCAGTTATTTTGGCACTCTCTTTTTTTCACTTTCTTTTCACTCTTTTCTTTATTTTTTCGCTAAATTTTTCTCTATTTCTCTTTTATTCAATTTATTTATGGCTATGATCGAATCCGATGGGGATTGCCTTCGTATCATGATGCCGCATGAATCAGATCTTGCGTAGTTCGGGAAGATTGAGAATGGTGCAAATAAGCTAACCCTTTTTTTTCTTTTATAAAACTCAGGCATATATTTTTTTTGAATTTTTTTTTTTTGGGAAAGGCTTTAAAAGGAGAAAGAAAGTTTTTTTTGGCTTTTGCTTTTTTTTTTGCTTTGATTCAAATGTTTGAAAGAAAGACTTCTAAAAGCAAGAAAAATATTATTTTTTTGGATTTTGATTTAATTTTTCTTTGAAAATTTTGAAATGAAGACTTCTAAAGAAGAAAGAAAATATTTTGGAATTTGATTTTTTTTTAAAATTTCGTATTTTTTTAATTTTATTTTCGAAAGAAAAACTTCAAAAGAAAAAGAAAATATTTTTCGATTTTATTTCTGATTTTTTTTAGAATTTTTGGAAAAAACACTTCTATAGAAGAAAGAGAATATCTTTTTTTTTTTGGATTTTTTATTTAATATTTTTTTTGATTTTGTTTTTGGAAAAAACACTTCAAGATAAAGAAAAAAAGTATTTTGGATTTTGACTTTTGATTGATGATTTTTTTTTTTGAGATTTTTGAGATAAAGACTTCTTAAAGAAAGAAAATATTTTTTGGAATTTCGCTTTTTGATTTTTTTTTTGGAAAAGTATTTCTGAAGGATATATTTGATTTTTGATTGATTTTTATTTCCTTTTTTTAATTTTTAAACATATGAAATAATTTGGAAAGAAGGAAAATATTCTTTTTTTTTTTGGGTTTAAAATCCTTTTCTTTTTTCTTATTTGTTTGGGATTTTCTTAAGGAGGGATTTAAAGAAAAAAAAAATTGGATTTCTTTTTTGAAAATTGGGAAAATAAAAAGGTAGAAACCAATTTTTTGGGATTTTGATTTAACTTGTCTTTTTTTCTTCTTTTTCGGATTCAAAGTATTTTTGGGTTCTAAGACATTTATTTTTCTTTTTTCTTTTATCTGTTTGAAATTTCTCAAGAAAATACTCCTAAAGAAGGAATTAAACGAAAATATCTTCTTCTTTTTTTTTTGGGATTTTCTTTATTTAATATTATTAGGGAGGAATTAAAGAAAATATTTTTAGATTTTTAAAAATTGGGGTCGGGACCGATGAGGTTTGTCTACGTATCTCACAACCGGTGAGAATCAGACCTGTGTAGTTATGTTAGTTTTGACGGAACCGGGGAATATGACTTTTGAGAATATTCATTTATTTCCTATCTTTTAGACAGAGTTTCAGGATTTCAAATACATATTCCTCACTCTTTGTTTTTTTTTTCCTTTTTTTTCTTTCCTATTCTAGAAGTCGGTCAACATGCATGCCGGAACAAACAAATGCCAAGTAGCACGTAAGATGCATCAGGATGATCTTTTATTTTGGGTTCACCTATCCTAGACGGACCCAACCCCTGTGTTGAGTCCCCTAAATCAAATGCACGTGATGCAAATAAGCGTTCCTACTAGGGATACGACATGAGGTTTTGTTATTCTAGGTTTGAATCCTGGGGTTTTGTTCTAGACCAGGCTTATCCGAGCGGACAGCTCGAGCCGAGGTCGGGGCAGCGTACCAGGAGTACAGAAGCTTCACCGGCTTTGCAACTGTCTGTACCTCGTTCTAAAATTTGGATATGACTCTAACAGAAAAGAAGTCACACGAAGTGCACACTTCCTAAATGATTTAGAAGACTCAGAGACAAGAGGGGTTCGTAACAATTTATATACAGTTCACATAATATCAAAGCGGTAAAAAGCGGCAATTAGCACATTAGGTTTAAACATGTAAAAATCAGGTAATAATGAAAGCCAAATATAACAACTATTCTAAGCTCGAATTCTTGAACCCTGAACCAAAGATTCTGGGTTCCAATCCCCATCAGAGTCGCCAGAGCTGTCACACCTCCTTTTTCACCGCCCCCAGATTAATGAAGGGGTAATAAGGGAGTTTTTCCACTTTAAGTGACATTATTCGGGTTTGGGATTTATTATTATTTTCAGAGTCGCCACCCGGATTTTTGACGATGCTCCGGGACACCGTTTTGTTTTAGAATCCCAAACCGAGGAAATTTTGACTTTGTGTTGATTTGTCTGCGACCAGAAATCCGAGTAAGGAATTCAGTTAACCCGGGAGAAGGTGCTAGGCACTCCTGAATTCTGTGGTTCTAGCATTGTCGCTTAACTATTAATATTTGACCTGAGTTATCTGTTTATTTACGTATTTTAGCCTATTGTGCATTTAGCCTTTTTACTTTTAAACGCTTTTAATATTTATGGATTTAGCTTGAAATAAGTCACGATGGCGTGCACTTGTTTGTTTTTGGACATATTGTAATCGCGCCACATGAAATGTACCCACGATTACAACATTTGATTTTTATTATGGTTTTGAGTTAGATTCGGGGACATGAATTGTCGCACCCGAGTGTAGATTACGTAGTCAAGACTATGGTCGTAACGGCTTTATAGTGCCTATCTGAGGTGATGTTTGATTATTCTTTATGTTTTGGAATCTTTATCTAAAAGTGGTATTTTAGCTTACGGGATATGTATATAAATTATTTTTTGATATTTTATGGATTTATCTTGGGACAAGTCACGATGGCGTGCACTTGTTGTTTTTGGACACATCGCAACCGCGTCACATGAAATGCACCTGCGATTGCTGCATGTGATTTTATTATTGTTTGAAGTTAGGTTCGGGGGCATGAGTTTCCACACCCGAGTGTAGGTTATGTATAGCCACGAAAAGGCTTATTTGAAGCAATGTTGGATTATTCACTAAGTTTAATAATTTGAACTACAAGAGGTATTTTTCAACCTAGAGGATATGTAGAAGGTTGTCTAATACTAAACTTACTAATTTAAAAGACAAATATTTGGGCTATGGCTATATTTTAGCCCAATTTATCATTTAACCCTTTGGCCAATCCTACCATGGCTAATTGGGGGTGAAGCGACTGATTCTTTGCGAGTTCAATTCCCTCGTGAATACTAACCATAGAGCCCTACTAAGACCTTAAGCAATATTCGTTTTTTAGTTTGACAAAAGGTCAGAAATTCGTTAACATAATACACATCGATCATATATATGTATATACTTATGAAAACGTACAGACATACAAACACCCTTTTAATCATTGAATTTGTTTCGAGTTTGCAATATTGGATTATTCCCTTTCATGGATCCTTTGTAAGCAGTAGGAGTGTAATACACAAAAACATGATCATTTACAGGACATAGTCCACAACAGAATTACATATGCGAAAAGAAATGAAAAATTCAACATATAGGTCACAAAGGACCTTTCTTTCCAACAGACTATAGTTGCTGCATTTTTCAAGAGCATGATGAAATTGACAATAAAAGCCACCAAGAAAACGACTCTTTTATCTTAAAGAGAATACTCGAAATATCAGATCATGTCCATGACTATTAATTACAAGAGTCCAAATTGGATGCAGAAAACGTTTATACAAACTTTATACAGAATACTTAACAATAAGTTGTTGAATTGAAAAACACCAGGACTTAATGCGAGAACAACAAATATAAAATAAATCTAAATCTGGGTCAACAGGGAGCTTCTAAGCGATATACATGAGCTCTATTTTGCTAGTTTCAGACTTTTCCCCACAAACTTTGGCTTGTAAAAGCAGCTACAAAGCTGATTTGCAAGTCGATGTCGTCTCTGACTCGCCTCATGGGGCTAAGACAATGTTTGAAATTCTCTTTTTCCAGGTGAGACCCCAACAGCCATGTCATTAAACAAAGAGAAGGGATGGATATCTATTTCAAAGATTAATCCAGAACAAGTAACACTAGCTCATCACATAAATACTATGTATCATCTCATAAGAAACAACCATAGATTCACGAGATTTCTAGTAACATAACAGACAACCACATAACTAAATAATCATTTATCACACAAAATGGTATTCTTTATCATCATAACATCAAATGAATAATACATTAAGGGATATGAAAACAGTACCTTAAATAGCAAACACAATAGGAAACAAATGAGTTGAAAAAAAGAACTGATTTGAACTGGAATAGAGCAATAGCAACCCAAAACCAAACAACACCAGCAGGAAATTAACCCAGGAATTTCGAATATAGATGCTTAAAACTCTCAGAATCAAGACACCAAGGAAGAACAGGAAGCTGAGAATGAAAGCAATACACTGATGATTTTTCTTCAAAGGAAATAGCCAGATTCTTTTTTTTCTCTTTTTGTTTTATCTATTGATATTTTTGAAGATTTTTGTTTGTGAGCAGCTGCTGCTATCTTTTCTATCTGTCCCTAGAGTGTATGAATCCTTTTCCTTTTATAGGGTAACTTAGGGTGGTATCAAAAATATATTTTCTACCCTAAAGGATCAGATTATTCTTTTATCTGGACAGTTGTCCGTCCTTTCCAGGCTCAAAGGGGACAACTGTGAAGTGCTAGAACCTTCAAGATGTCCTATTCTTTATAAATTTCAGATTTTACCCCTAGAAAATCAAATATTCCAACTATACCCTGAGATTTTAGCTTAGCCTGATCCTAGAAATCCTCTTGGGATCTTCTAGAACCAGCTGGATGATTCCAATTTTTTAAACAATCCTACATTGGTTTCAGAGGTTCTGAAATCAATTAATTTTCAGAATCTAATCTAATTAATTAGTTATAAGTTTTCTTAATTAATCATAATCAACAAAAATGAGTTACAAAGATCAAAACAACTACCTAAGAAACCTAAAATTTTAATTAAAAACTGATTTAAGAAAGATTAGTAAATTGGCCTTGCTACTGATTTCATCGACCAACTTTTAGTATAAAGAAGCTGCTCTAATCCATCCTAAACTTCTTAGTCATTTTTAGAGAAAAGAAAAACAGTCGAGCACAATAGAACGAATTAAACACGATTTATCAAAGAAACCCTAACAACTACACATAGCAGCAAAACAGTCAAGAATATGCCTAACATGTTAACATTGAATTAAATTAATTGAAGTCAGTGCGAATCGAAGAAACACAGTCACACATACAAACAGTGACAAAAACTATGCCAAGAAACATGGTTATCAAGAACCCTAGTTACTAATTGACGAGAACGAAATAATTAAAACATTACTATCACAAATATGTTTAGAGCTTAACTAATCAAGACGAAGAAACATGAACAGGTGGCAGAAAACAGTGAAAGAAAAAGCAAAAACCTAGACTAAAATAGTGATGGTTTTTAAAAGAAAACACAAAGACAAATAGGAAAAGAAAGGGGCGGGGGATACCGGTGGTGGTGTTTTGGACGGATTCCAGCGACATTGGAAATGGTCCAAACCCACATGAATCGATATCTCTCATCAAGAGCTATCGACTCATGCCGGTGTGAGCCATTGGAGATATTGGAGTCGATTTGTAGAAGAAGTTAGGTTTTCGGAGTTTTCATATTTGAAATTAATCAATATCGGGTGGTTCTTTGGGAAAACTAAGCCTAGGGGGTGATTGGGGATGAGGAGATGACTGTCGGGTAAAAGTTTGAGGCTATTTGGTGGAGATCCGCCGTGGACTGTGATGGTATACGGTGGGGGAAGTTAGGGCGGCTAGGGTTTGGGTCTGAGGAGAGAGACGAGAGGCGAGAATGGGGGGGAGTGTGTGAGACTTCTGACTTGAGAGGGTAGGTGGGGGGGATTTGGACAGTTATATAGTTAAGGGGTCACTAGTTTAGGACCGTTGGATCAAGATGATCCAACGGCTGGGGGGTTTGATAGGATAAACGGGGTCATTTTGGGTATAGGGTCTGGGCAGGCAGGGTAAGGTTTTGGGCTGGGTTGCTGGGTGGTGTAAATAAAGAATTGGGCCTGGGTCCTTCTTGGCCCAGGTCCGATTTTAACATTCTAAGCTTAATTTCAAACTAATTAATCTAATTAAAATCAAACCTAATTAAATTTAAAAGATGCAATAATCAATTTCGTCTTTATTTTATCTAATTATAGATTAATTAAGAATAAAATAATTAATTCAATACTCTTAATTAAATCTGTAGTTTTGTCAGATTAAAAAAAAGATTAATTTTAGCAATTAGTTATCAAAACTACATTACCTCAAATAATCATCATTTGTTTGCTACTTAATTCAATTATTTATAAATAAATTTATAATTATTTGATAATAACGATGCACCTAATTATGCAATTAAAAATAATTTTAAAAGACGAATTATAAATATACGAGGCAAAACAATTAACAATTAACACTAAATTCAACCAAATCCATAAGATTAATTTACTTATCTAATTTTGTCGGAGTATTTTGTATGAAAAATTACATGCTCACACCCTCCACCTTATTTATCTTTTAATTAGTTTAGCAAAAAGTGTTATACATTTTGGTCAAATAATTTTGTGCCGTCTGTTGGGATTTTCTAGTCAAAGTCATAGTTTTTCTAGATCTACAAATAACACATGAACAATAAAATATAGAACTTTTTTTTCTACTTGCACGGTCTAACATGGCAGGGAATGGAGAAGAAAGTTGAAAGCAGTGGCAGGCCTTACTGCTAATCTCCTAAACACCATCAATGAGGTTAACGGAGAAGACGGGGAGAACGTGACACCAAGCGTTTCACCTGGGTGAAGTGGTTCACCCCTCCCTCATGGCAGCGTTACCGCCTCCCATGGAAAAGGATCCTCTACGTCCACGACGGAAAAAGCATCACCATCAGTGAAAAAGATACTAGAAGCATGGTTAACGAGTACAATGAATAGTATACTCGACAAACCCGCTCAAAGGGCGAGTAGGGATGATGCACGAGTCGACGTCACAAGAACAACCAATGAGCAACACGCCCCCTCCTTCAACAGATATCACTCAATGTTAATGATGCAGGTAATGACGTCCTCGCTGCCATTCTAAGAGAAATGGAGGAGATGGAGAACGAGAACAAAGCTCTCCGTGATCAAATGAGGGAGCACTAAGAAATGGTGGATAAGATACTGGGCGCCCCAAAACTTCTACCAAAATGGGATGCCGGTCGGTTTGTGGAACAAGCGTATAGCGATGAGGTTGCACCGCATGCCATACCTAAAAAATTCAAGATGACATCATACTTAAAAATATATGACAACACAACGGACCCTGAAGATCACATCATCCACTACGTCACCGCAGTGAAAGGCAACGATTTCGCTAAAGAACAAGTGCTATCTGTACTGCTGAAAAAGTTTGGTGAAAACCTAACCGAGGGAGCTCTAAAATGGTACTCACAATTGCCAGCGTGATCCATAGAAACATTTGAGGAGATGGCCGACAAGTTCGTCACCGCCCATGTCGGGTCCAAGAAGGCAGAAGCTAGGGTGAATGATATATTCGTCATTAAGTCACCATACGAAGGGCTCATGGACTTCCTCGCCCGGTTCAATAGAGTAAGAATGACCCTTCCAAACGTATCAGAGGGAATGGTAGTAGCAATTTTTCAAAACGAGTTGAACAGGAGCGACTCGAGGGCGACCAAGAAACTGTTGAGTAGGCTCATGAAGTACCCCCCACCACTTGGGAAGAAATACACAATGCCTATTGTGCCCAGGTGAGAGCAGACGAGGACGACCTTAACGGACCAACCCAACGGTTGACATCGGTCCATATGGAGTCAAGAAAGGACCGCAGAAACAATAACAAGAGGGATCATTTGGGTCCACGCCTCAATCGCGAGAGACATCAGTCGTACATCAGAATTGTCGTCATACCACCAACCCTCCCCCCTCCCCTTCCCCCCTCGCATGGCGGCGGCCCATCCAAGCTGCAAACAGGGACTCATCGAAGCGAAAGAGGTATGCCTTCACTACTATTTGCTCACAATTTTTGTGTTTCTCCTTCAGAAATTATCTACGCCCTAGAGAAGCTCGGCCCAAAGGTGAAATGGCCACAAAAGATGAAGTCCGACCCAAACACCAGAAAGTCGAACGCCCTCTCTGAAGTCCATCAGGAACGAGGCCACAAGACCGAAGAGTGCATCGCCTTAAGACAGGAAGTAGTGAACATGCTCCACAAAGGACATTTGAGAGAGCTGCTGAGCGATCGATTAAGAGTGAACTTCGCTCATGGGCGAGAACAACATCAAGGACCCCCGAAACCACCCTTCCCAGCCCGTACCATCCAGATGATTATCGGCGGAGGCAACGATGCGATGATCAACCACGTAAAATTCACAACCACCGACAAGTTGAAGCGGTCAATCACCCACGAACGGTATAACGACCTCGAAGAAAGTATCATCTTTGATGGGTCGGATACCCACAATTTGACTTTTCCTTACTATGATGCTCTTGTTATTATTTTATGCATTTCAGATACTGATGTAAAATGGATTATGGTAGATGACGGGAGCGGTGCATGCATTATACACCCTCAAGTCCTCACACAAATGAGGCTCGAGGATAAGATAGTGCCAGGCTGCATCATGCTAACGGGTTTTAACAATGCAGTTGAGCGGACCTCAGGAGAAATCACACTACCCGTTCTAGCCGGCGGTATCACCCTGGAAACAACGTTCCACATCATGGACCAAGACACGGCGTACAATGCCATCATAGGACGACCTTGGATACACGCCATGAAGTCCACCCCATCCAGCCTATATCAAGTTGTCAAATTTCACACACCGTGGGGAGTGTTTAGTACTCTTGGCGAGCAGCGCACGGCCCAGGAATGCTATCGCATCGCCCAGGATTTCACATACACCCAACAATTGAAAAGCATAAGCATATAAGCATAGAAATTAGCGAGGTCGAGGTTAGACGGCGATGAACTGAAAGACGTCATCAAAGACCTCGAAATCGTGGAAGCCACGGGATCAACTGTGGAAGACCTCGACCCCGTCCAACTAGCTAAAAATGACCACAACAAAAAAGCTTATATCGGCCACAAACTTCAAGAACCAGGTAAATTCCATCAATTTTTAACTAACAACGCAGACTTGTTTGCCTTCTCCCATGCAGATATGCCAGGCCTCCCAAAGGAAATAACAACACACAAGCTGAACGTCGACCCACTCTACCCGTCGGTACGGCAGGTTAGGAGAAAATTCAATGCTGCTATAAATGATGTCGTCCGCGAAGAGGTGGAAAAACTGCTCACAAATAACTCTATCACATAGTCGAAGTACCCCCAATGGGTCGCCAATTTGGTCATGGTGAAAAAGAAAAATGGGAAATGGCGCATGTACGTAGACTTCACAGATCTGAACAAGGCCTGCCCGAAAGATTCATTCCTATTGCCTCACATTGATCATCTCATTGACACAACAACAAGACACGAGCTGTTAAGTTTCTTGGACGCCTACTCAGGTTACACCCAAATCCTTATGGAGGAAGAAGACCAGGAAAAAACTACTTTCCTCACCCGCTAAGGGACGTACTGATACAGAGTCATGCCGTTCAGATTAAAAAATACAGGGGCAACCTATCAGAGGCTAGTAACCAAAATGTTAAAATAACAACTCGTCAAAACGATGGAAGTATATATAGACGACATGTTGGTCAAGTCGAAAAGAAAGGAAGATCACATCGACCATTTGAGGGAAGCCTTCAACATACTTAGGCAGTACAACATGAAGCTGAACCCTGAGAAATGCGCCTTCGGCGTAACCTCAGGAAAATTCCTCGGCTTTTTGGTGTCGCAGAAAGGCATTGAGGTTAACCCCGACCAAATTAAGGTTATAGAAGGAATACCAGAAAACTTGACCAGCAAGAAGCAGGTGCACAAGCTGACCGACCGTATAGCCGCCCTATCAAGGTTTATCTCACGATATTTTGATAGATGCCACAAATTCTTTGGTGTACTCAAAAAGGACAACAACCTCCAATGGAATTTCGAGTGCGTCAACGAGATAATTAAAGGCATACTTGTCCTTGCCTCTGTTACTTGCTAAGGCGGAACCCGAAGAGCCCCTCCTAATCTATCTGACCGTGTATGACGTTGTAGTGGGCGAAGTCATGGTCCGCAAAAATAAGGTACACAATCTCCAATCTACTACATTAGCAAAACTTTGATTGACGCTGAAATAAGGTACCCTAACCTCGAGAAGCTAGCCCTGGCTTTAGTCATAGATTCAAAAAAGTTTAGACCTTATTTCCAATGCCACCCCATCTCAGTGGTCACGACTTTTCCCCCGAGGAGTATCCTACACAAACCCGAGCAATCAGGTAGGTTGGCTAAATGGGCTATCGAGTTAAGCGATCACGATATAACCTATCAGCCGGGAACAACGATAAATTCGGAAGTACTTGCCGTCTTTGTTGCCAACTTCAGTGCTAAAATAATGCATGAGGTTGAAAGGGAAGCCATTAGTACTTCCCTCAAGATACACGACCTATGGATTCAATACATCGATGGTGCTTCCAACGTGTCAAGATCTGGACTGGGACTGGTACTCGAGGTCCCGATAGGCGAAGTAATTTGTCAGTCCATACGGTGCCCCGATATGACTAACAATGAAGCCGAGTATGAGGTCGTGATTGCAGGATTAAAACTGGCCCTCAAATATGAAGCACGACGGGTAGTCCTCCGATGTGACTCACAACTCGTCGTCAATCAAGTCACAGGGACTTCCTAAATCAAGGAACAAACTCTACAAAAAAATCAGGCCGAGATCTGCAAGTTGCTGCCCGAGTTCGATGAATGCCAGCTCGACCAGATACCTTGAGCACAAAACATCGAGGCAGATGACCTCGCCAAATCGGCGGCAACTACCAAAAGCATAAACGAAAAAGAGAACGTGGCCATACTCCTCCACTCCACCATCAACAAAATTGAGGTACACACTATTAACTTAGCTTGGGAATGGCACAACCGTATCGTCGCCTACTTGCAGGGCGGCGTGTTCCCAAACAACAAAAAAAAGGCCAAAAAGCTTCGAATGCAAGCGGGCAGGTATAACATCATCAACAATGACCTATATAAGAGAACGTATGATGGCCCTCAAGCAATATGTCTGGGACCGAACCAGACAAGGCGTGTCCTAGAAGATGTCCACGAGGGTCATTGCGGAGCTCACACTGGCAATCGTGCCCTAGTCAGATGTCTCATACGAGCAGGCTACTACTGGCCCACAATGAAAAAAGAAGCAACTGATTTTGTTAAAAATGTGAACCATGCCAAAAGTACGCCCCCATGATCCATCAAGCAGGCGAGCACCTCTACTCAGTCACGTCGCCCTGGCCCTTCATCAAATGGGGAATGGATATCATCGGCCCACTCCTTGCAGGACGAGGTAATGTGTGATTTCTTTTGGTTTTAACTGACTACTTCTCTAAATGGGTGAAAGCAGGTGCATTCTCCCAAATACACGAACAAGAAGTGATCGCCTTTATATGGAGGAACATCGTATGCCGCTTCGGTATCCCCAAAGAAATCAGTTGTGACAACGGACCTCAATTCACAGGGAAAAAGGTCGTCGAGTTCTTCGAGAAATGGCACATCAAAAAAATACTCTCCGTGCCATATCATCCCGCCGCCAACGGCCAAGCTGAATCCTCCAACAAAACGATATTGAATATCATGAAAAAGAAACTGGAAAATGCCAAGGGACTGTGGCCAGAGGTGTTACCAGAAGTATTATGGGCATATCGCACCACGCCAAAGATGAGCACAGGGAAACTCCATACTCACTAGTTTATGGGACTGATACAATGATACCAGTCGAGGTCGGGGAACCGAGCCTAAGATATTCAAATGAAAGCGGGCCAAGCAACAATGAAAACAAAAGGCAAGATCTCGACGAAACCGAAGAATGAAGAGACATGGCTTACATAAGAATGGTAGCCCAGAAACAACAAGCGAAGCGATATTACAACAAAAAAGCCAAAGTCAGACCACTCAAAGTCGGGGACTACGTACTCAAAGCCAAAACACAGGCGAGCAAAGATCAACGGGAAGGCAAACTGGGGACCAATTGGGACAGCCCAAACAAAATTACGGCGGCAGTAAGCAAAGGGTCGTTCCAACTAGAAACAATGGAAGGAAAATTGCTTCTGAACAATTGGAATGTCGCTCACCTCAAATACTTCAACTTCTAAAGATAAGACGTCCTCCAAGTCTTATTCTTTTTCCCTCACTCGAGTTTTGTCCCAATTGGGTTTTCTCGGGGAGGTTTTTAACGAGGCGATGAAGAGGGCATCTCGAAGTTAAGTATCAGTTCATCGCCCAATCTCTCGACAGTTTCTCCAGGTCGACCAATGAAGGGACTAGATGGACTAGAACTTCTCCAATACATGTACAATCAGAGCAAAAATATGTAAACTTCTCCAATGAATGTATAAAAAAACGAAATATGCAAACATATGATGTTCACATGTCCCTACCAAGTTCACACATTCGACCTCATTCGAATTAATTTAAAGTCAACATTCAACCTCACTCGAATCGACTCATATTCGACCTCGTTCGAATTAATTTAAAGTCAACATTCGACCTCATTCAAATTAATTTAAAGTCAATATTCAACCTCGCTCGAATCGACTCATTTTCGACCTCGTTCGAACTAATTTAAAGTCACATTCGACCTCGTTCGAATTAATTTAAAGTCAACATTCGACCTTGCTTGAATTGACTCACATTAGACCTCGTTCGAATCAATTTATAAATCGACATTCGACTTTGCTCGAATAAACTTATGATTCGACCTCGTTCGAGTAAAATGACAAGTCGACATTCGACCTCGAACTAGCTCAACTTACAGTCGACCTAAGTGAAATCACAACTAAGGCAGTCAATTGAGAAAAACATTCAAAGGAAAAATAAGAAGTTCAAGAAGAGACAAGAAAAGTATTATCATTCCAAAAAGTCATCTTACAAGGGCCAAACAAGTGCCCGCAAAACAAAAAAAAAGAGAAGAAAAGAAGAACAAAAACACAAAAACAAGTATACTACTCCGCCGCAACTCCCCCATCGTCATCGCCACCGGCGCCCTCGCCATCAGAGTATTCGTCATCATACCAAGAACCTGGCTTGAGCCCGTCCAAATCATCTTCATCATCATCCACCCCGGGCGTACCGAGGTTGTAACCACAGGCGTCATGAGTTGCACGTGCCTTAACACGAGCATCCTTGAATTCTGTCTCAAAAGTTTTCCTGGTCGTCATCAAACCCCTATATATGTCAAGATGAGCCTCATCATGAACCAACTTCTCGTACAAATCCCGTGGGACATTGGGATAAGTGAAAGCATGGGAGGTAGACGGTTGAACCAGTTGCTGCCCCTTCTCGGCCTTGAGGACAGTAATCTGCTCGTTCAGATCTGAGACCTCTGTCTCTAAACCACCAATTTGTTTGTCTAGCCTCGCCTCCTTAAGCACAAATGTCTCTGCTTCACTTGCCCGCTAGGATCTGAAAATGCGGATGGTACACGCTAGTGCCACCGCCTCCGCCACAACAGTCGTTCTAGCTTTCTCTATTCTCTAGCCAACTTGTCTCTTAAGCCGTTGGCTCTAGCCAACACGAACTGTATCTCGGCTGAGACAACCGGCTGGTGAAATGCATGAAAGGGAGCCTTCGCCTTCTTAGTAGCCCTCCGACCTAACACCAAAAGGAAACCATAAGCAAAAGAAGGAAATGGACTACGACGAGGTCGAAATAGTTAAAAGCCGAAATCTGACTTACCGGTCGAAGGCTTGGTCCCGAACCTCTTGTAGAAGGACGCCCAACCGCGGATCCATACTGTGTGAGGCAGGACGTGGGCCACCCAGTCACTGATATCGGTGACCAAAGAAGGGGGGTGTCTATCGGCTGAAGAAGAAAACAGGCCACGGAACACGAAGAGAAGGGAGAGAACGTACTTCAATTAACAAGGACACTTACGAGCAAAATTCCACTGCTCGGTAAACCCGCTAGTGTTCGCCACCGCATGCTCGATTTTGACGAAGAAATAGTTGACCCAAAATCGGTGGTTCGTCTTGTCGTCCATCCCTGCCACCAACCCTTTGGTCCCGCGGTGGCGAAGGTGAATTATCGTGCCCCTATAGAAGCTTGGCGCGAAGAGATGCAATAAGTGATGGATAGAAACTTCACAGCTGGCCAGCTCTGCAAACTTTGTCAGCTCTGCAAAAAGCTGTTTTTCAAAATTTTTACTCAAATCACTCATAAAACTTCAAAAACAACCCAAACTAAAATTTATGTCCAAACACTAACTCTAAATTTTAAATATAATTTTTACTTAAAAAAAATTTTCACCATTTTTTCGAATTTTACCATTCCTATGTCCAAACGCCTACAAAGTACGAATGCAAATCCTCAAGAAAAGAACAAAAAAATGAGCAAAGGAAAACAAAACGAGAAGAAAGAAATAAAAAATGGACCAGAGACAAATATAACACCTCACCTCACGTGCTCGCCACGTGCATAGTAGACGGACCATGTATAAACAGCACCATTTTGTGTGAAAAAGGAAAAAAACTTCAACGGAGGGAAAACGGAAATGGGATCGATAGACACGTCAACGAGGGCAGAGAGCGGTTCAGACCCAATCCCAACCCCAAACAGCACCGCCAATGGGCATCCCGCCGGGAACGGTTCCGTCCATCCGCCGGCGGTGGAATCCACCGGAGCTACGGCAGAAAACGAGCCGTTTAGGAAGAGGAAAGGAAGTGGTGTCCTGCCGCTGGAGGTGGGGACACGTGTCATGTGCCGCTGGAGAGACGGCAAGTATCATCCCGTTAAGGTCATTGAACGCCGTAAATTTCCCTGTGGCGGTGCTAACGACTACGAATACTATGTTCATTACACTGAATGTGAGTGAACATTTTCAAATTAATGGTTTTCTTCTTACTTTATTTGCATCAATTTGGAGCAGCTAGGGTTTGGAGCTTTTTTTTCCCCTTAAATTATTTGAATACAATGTACAGGTGGTAACAAAACACCCAATGTGAGTTAAAGTTTTAAATCCAATCTTAAGTTTTCCTTCTAATTATATTTCCGATGATTTGGAGCAGCTAGGGCTTGGATATCTTTTTCCTAGTTTTCTTATTTTAGTTGAATAATTGCCATTTATGGCTAACTGTAGTTCCTTCGACGGTGAATTGTTCAACTATTTTCTACGTATTTCTTAAGACTTTAAGAAATGTGGTTGATAGTACGATTTCATATTATGTAAATTGAAAGATGGAGAATTCTTGTACAAAATTGACTTGAAATAAATGATTTGACCCTCGTACTGGAAGATTAACTTTACAAAATTGACTTGAAAATTAAATGCTTTGACCCGCGTACTGAACACCATAGTTCATTTAGGATGGAGTATCCTCAGTTCTGTCCTAAATTATTACCACAATTTACGGGTTTATAATAGACATTCTTGTTACATAGTTGGTTGAACCGAAAGAACTCTTTACAACTCATAATGTAAGTAATTCTCAAGCTACTCGTTTTTTCTCTTAATTTTGTATTAATTTTGAGCAGCTGGGGCAATGAATATTCTTACCTAAATTATTTAAGTGATTAGTAATGGGTTTTGGTGGAAATTCATGATTCATTGTCGGTCGCGTCTTTAGGCTTCATTCGGATGTCAACAAAGTTGCTAGAACATGTTTTTCTTGGGAAAATTGTGATAAAACAAAAGAAAAGGAAATTCGTTTTGTATTATGCATTCATTTGAAAGGAAAGTTTTAAAGTTTCAAGAAACTACATTCCTTCATAATTCCACCCTTCCTCCAGCACTTAATTTGGAGAGTCTCTTTCCACAGTTTTCGTGTTTAATAAAAGCACAGAAAATGTGCAACTGTTAACTTTCCTGCACTTCCTTTTTCTCCATATCAGCAAGCATGAATTATCTCATTTGCCCACAGTTTCAATTATGTTGATCTTACTAATTACGAAGAATGTCTTTCATTACTGTTTTACTCTAGTGCAATAAAATTTTCATCTTCTAATAACCGATCAAAAAAAATTGCATCTTTTACGCCTTATATTTTTTTCTGATCTTGGACAGTCAATCGGAGACTTGATGAGTGGGTTAAACTTGAACAACTCGATCTTAATTCAGTAGAGACTGTTGTGGATGAGAAGGTCGAGGACAAGGTAACACTTGCTATATTTATCTGCTTGTTATTTTCCATTTGGGGTACTTATGAGGCTTGTTGCACCTCTCCTATTGGGAGGTGGGATTTTCGTGCTAGGACAAAGGAGAAACCCTTTTGTGGATCTGAGAGAAAATTAAGATTCTGTCTCTCTTTTTGGGTGGGAATTGAGGACAATAGGTTGAGAGCTATGATCACTCTACCGCATGCAACATGGCCAATGGTCCCTCTTGTCTCATAGATAGGCTTTTTCTTCTTCAGAAGAATTTACAACTTTCTCCTTCACATCCCTTTTGAAAGGTTTTCTCTTTTTATCCCAAGTGGATGGCTGGGCGAGTGAGGTTTAGGAGTACAACCTGTAGATGCCAGATTCAAATTCCACCTACAATACTTGCTGCATTTGTTTTTCTATGTTGTGATTATAATAAACCTTGCCCTTCATGTTTTTTGCTTTTAAAAAAATAAACTATCCAGTACCTTTGTCTGGTGCTTTAAGGTCTCACAACTGAAGTTTTCAGGTGACAAGTTTGAAAATGACACGCCACCAGAAACGTAAGATTGACGAGACTCATGTCGAGGTACTTTTTGTATTCTTTATATCCTTTTAGAGGGTTATACTTTTAACTACACCCTAACTGTGGATTTTGTTTTTCTCTTTGATGTTTTCATGGTTTACAATATTATGTTGCTATCATCCTTCTTTAATTCAGTCAAAATTAGTTCCTTTATTTGATGTACCCAGCATTTCTAGTTCTAGTTGCCTGTTGTCCGAAGTACTTAAAGCTATCCCAGCCAGATTCTCTTGAAAGTTTCTGAAAGAGTGCCAATGAACTGTGCATGTGAAATATTTGTGATTTTACGTAAGGTTCGGGTGGGATGGTGAGAGTTTCAATAGAGGCAAAGATAGCGATGGAGTTCTTTGTCACGATAATGTGCTCTAGTACATGTCTTGAATTTCATAATTGTAAAGTCTTGCCGTTTTTTGCTCGGTTAAACACTGAAGCTTGGTCAAGCCCACGGCCCCAGGCACCTCGTTTAGTTTGTGCTTTATTGTAGGCGTCAAGGTGCTAAGGCATGAGCCTCTTCACCCATCATCTGTCTCTAAGAGCACAACACTAAATTGTAAAAATAGTTGATAAAACAATACATTAATTGCTAAGAAAATATTATGACTGAATTTTCTAGGGATTAGGAATAACAATTTATAAATGTAGAAATAAATGCAGTATAAGAAAGCTAGCCACTAAAAAGTTAAAGCTATATCTTTCATCTAAGTCAGAAATTTATAATTTTTTGAACTTGGATGAGATGATTTCTAGTTCACGCATACCAGTTGATAAGGAAATCCATGCATATGGTTTAATAATAGTTTTTTCTATTCTTGTCTAAATAATTCTTGTTGTTTGTGTTAACCTTACCATCCTTGAAAGATAATTTTGTTTTGTGTTTGTAATCACATATCTTGCATTAAGTTATTATTTTATTTTTTCTTCATAGTGCTTTTTTTGCTAAATCCCGCCCTTTAATTCCTCTTCGCGCTGAAAGTCCCTACAAACTTTGGTGCTTTTCTGCGCTTTTCTTTTTTTTGCTTCTAAGTATGAGTTCTCTTCCTTAATATGAACTAGGGAGCTGTTTAATCTTGAAGTGGATTGATTTCAGAGGACTAACTGATGAAAAACCACCTTGGCTACTTTTTCTTTTCTTAGCTTAACTGGAGTTACTATTGACTTTTCCTGCTCTTCCTTGCCTTAATATTTTTCAGTGCTCATTTAAACACACCCTTTATGATGAGAAACGCGAACTCTAAGTAAGTTTAAATATAGTAGTATCAGCTGACAATATCTTTTGATGGAGTGGAGGTAGTAGTTTAGTGAGCTTAACTGCCAGAAGTATATTGGGCTCTTTTAGCTATTTACTTATTATTATTTTTTCTTTATTGATGTTTCTGGTTTTTTGTTCTCTCTCTTTTTGAAATTTGTTTCTTAAGATCCTCCTATAGATTCTCTAGTTTCATTTTAATTATTTTTCCTTGTTATTTGACATATCAAAGTAAAAAATTTCTTAGTTCCGGATGATTTATCTAAAGATATGGCACAATGTAAGAAAAGACCCATATATATATATATATATATATCTGTGTGTGTGCGCGCGCGTGAGAGTGTGATGACATGAGTTGAGCTTAAATGGAAAGTAAAGACTCATATAGCGGACCCAACTGTTTGGACGGAGGAGTACTTGTTGTGGGGTGATTTATTGATCTTGCCTAATATATTTGTTTCATTTGTAGGGTCATGAGGAGCTTGATGCTGCCAGTTTGCGAGAGCATGAAGAGTTCACGAAAGTTAAGAACATTGCAACAATAGAACTTGGAAGATATGAGATTGAAACATGGTACTTCTCCCCATTTCCTCCAGAATACAATGACTGTTCGAAGCTGTTCTTTTGCGAGTTCTGTCTCAATTTTATGAAGCGCAAAGAACAGCTTCAGAGGCACATGGTGAGCCTTTTCCCAAATTTTTCTTGCTTTTCTTCTTGTTGTGGAAAGGAGAGGCGAAATTGAGATATTTGGCACTGATTCAGTATGGCTACAATAATTAACTTCTTTGCTTACAGCTTAAAAATGCTAAAATTGTTCTTGCTGGCCTAATTACTATGCTCAATTTTTAGGTCTATGTGGTATTTAGTCCTTTACTTAAGTAGGGAAGTAGCCTGTATCTCTTCGTTCCTGGATATGTATGGCTATTATGCCTTTCTTTGTTGAAGCTTTTTAGCAAATCTAGGATGTCATCTCAATTTAATAATTTTCTCAAGTAGTTAGTGGAAAATATCTATTACTTTGGGGAGATTCCTTGTATTTGTTTGATTCCCATCTTTGATTGCCAACCTACCGAGATACAACTAGATTAGTTAGAAGTATACAGTTGTTCAATTAAGTTTTAACAATTTGGTTGCTTTTTATCTACATGGAGTTAAACACTACAATTGTTGGGGAGTTAACCTCAGTTGTGTATAATTCCCTATCAAAAGGTCTAGTTCCCCCCACCATGCTATGCTACATGATGTTATAGGAACCTTAATATTCTCACCTAACTAAAAGAAGGTCAATTGACAGGATGGTTGTTATAAAAAAATGATGGTATGGTTGTTTCATGTAGTTTTAAGGGTGAGAACTTCTGTTTTTCCTTTCGGCATGTTGTTACCCCTTCCACCTGAAGCATGCTGTTGTCGTTGTTGTACATTATCCTACTACCTTCTGGGCGTCTTACACCTTCAATTTAAGCACCAAAAGGTTTTCCTGAAAGTGCTATTCTGATCTTACTCCCTTTGTTGTAATTTCGCTGTCCCATTTAGTTTGACTAAGAGTACTAAGGTAAGAGTAAGAATTGTGTTTTCTTCTTACCTATCTAGTTTCTAGCAGAAGTGGGTGTAACGTGGAGTTAAAGCTAGATTCTTGAATTTTTTTGAACATTTTAAAGAATAAACGAGTGGGACTTGCATACCTTTTTGATAGTGCGGAAAAGGTCCAAGATTGCCCCTAAACTATGAGATGGAGCAATTTTGCGCTTCGTTAATAGTTGGGGTTAAATGTACCCTACTGTTTCCAAATGGGTTCAGATATACCCTTATTGACTAACAATCAACTATTAAAAAATAATTACTCTCTTATTGAATCAAAATTTACCTCGTGTCCAAGCTTAAAATTAAACCAACCCTAAACATTATAAACACACTCTGTTCCTCCTCATCTCACACCACCTCTCTGCCAGCAACCATCGCCGGAACTTTTGCGGGAGTTTCGCCGGTGGCCTCCCCATTTTTATCCTATCCCTCCTGAACCCACAATTAAACCTCCATTAAAAATCTACAAACAAATAATGAGGTTTAAGGATCATGAAATTCACATCAGAATGAACATGAAGTTGCAGATTCAAGAAAGAAAAGAATGCCACATTACAAGATGCAACAACCGTGAGATATGAGATGAAGATGATTATTCGAGTGACTACTAAGCTAAAAGGATCAAAGTATATTTCTTCAGAGATTTCAATAAAGATTTATTTGATATGTAATTTATGCGGGGAACTTGTGATAATGGAGAAAGCTTTCATAGTGGGGGGAACTAACACTGTCATAAGCAGCATAAGAAAACCAATTAGTGTTTTGGATATATAAGAAAGTCATTAGCTTTCCTTGTCTACAAGGATTCATTAATTTTGTTCTAAAAATCACATTACTTCTCCAACAAAGAACTGATGATTCACATATCCACAATCCAGAATAAATAGAAAATGTTGTCTAAGAATCAGGGAGAATTGTGAGCTAGTTCGCTAAAATAACCAATTGAGGTATAGATTATTAGTTCTATTATGAGCTCAAAATTGCCGGAGATATTTCCGATCATTGTCGCTGGTAGAGAGGAGTGATGGTGTGAGAAGATGAGGAGGAAGAGAGAGAATTTTTAATGTTGGTTAATTTTAAGCTTGGACACGTGGTAAATTCTTATTCGATGAGAGATTAATTATTTTTGTAATAGTTGACTCTTAGTCAATAAGAATTTTGAGCCCATTTGGTAGCGGTAGGGGTATATTTGACCCAGCTATTAACGGAGCAAAATTGCTCCATTTCTCACAAGGGGCAATTTTAGACCTTTTCGCTTGATAATAAAATATTTGGAATAATATTGAAGAATGCAGAGAAACGGTTTCCCTCTAGGGAAGTTAGACCTAATTTTGGGATTAAGTCTATTGGAAGTAGGAAAAAAAAAGTTTTTTCAGAGTAGTAGATATCAAATATCCACGTCTTTCACCTTCTGATACATCGGTATTCCTTTTTTCTGACTTATTCTCATTCTTTATGTAGAGAAAATGTGATCTTAAGCATCCCCCAGGCGATGAGATCTACAGAAGTGGTACACTGTCAATGTTTGAGGTGTGTTAGTTGATCTTAGTACCCGTTTTCTTTCTTTGGTTTGTCCTTGACGCGCTTAGAGGAAAACCCTTACAGAGATATGCTTATGGTATCTTATAATATTCTTGCCTGTTGGACATTTGCTTCAGGTTGATGGCAAAAAGAACAAGGTTTATGGGCAAAATCTATGCTACTTGGCCAAATTGTTTCTTGATCATAAGACTCTATATTATGATGTCGACCTGTTCCTCTTTTACGTGCTCTGTGAATGTGATGATCGAGGTTGCCATATGGTTGGTTACTTTTCAAAGGTAAAACTGCAGCTGCCATATCTATATCGGTATTTTTGTGAAGAAGCTTACGGGTTTCTTCCGTTCTCTCACTGTGTTGCATATTTAGGGATTGTGAGTTTGCGTAGTCATCATTATGTAGTTGTGAGGAAGTTTTAACTTTTACCTTCAGTTGCTACGAGTCTTCAACTTAGGGAGATTATGCAGCTCTTGTGAATCTGTAGAATTCTCACATCATTCTGCAACTACGAAAAGTTACTTTGATTTGTTAGCACTCGCTGCCATTTCCTACTAGGGTTGAAAATGTTAACTAGGATAGTAGCAAGGGCAATGTGACAGAGTGAGATCCTAACTGCATATATGTTTGGAGTAACTTATGATCTGACAAGCATTTGGGAAGCACTTGTAAGCTTCTTGCCAGAGCATTTCCAAACCATGTTATCGAGGCAGTCAATTTTGTATCTGAATGTTCATAAAAGTTGCATCTTGATGTAGCTGAAACAAAATATGCTATTGGAGTGTGTTTAAACTTTGACCACATTTTCTACATTTTAGAGGGTTGCTCTAAACGGTCCATGAAACAAAATATTTTTGTTGCTTAAAAAAGTCCTTATCATATTTCTTAAGATTTTATCTATTTTTTAAGAAGTTAAAAAAGGGAGAGAACAATTAGTAGTTAACTACTATTGATTTTAAGTTGCATTGCAAAAAGCTAGATATGGAGTCCTGGAAAGAGAGAATCTGTAGATAGATCTTATTTGTGTTCTCAATATTCAAGAACTTTAGAGGGGCAAGCCCAATACCCAGGTTTCGAATAGTGTGGCACTGGCCCTGGAAAAAATATTCAAGAACTCTAGGACATTGAAGAATAGAGGTTGGATCAAACTAAAGCATTTACATGTTTTGGATCTGGAACGTTTGCTGGTGTACATCAACCATGCGAGGCCTTTCGAAACATGTTCGCAAGGTTTTAATCACCTTTTTTTTATATGATAAAGTGGCTTTAAATCACATTTGAAGCTCACCATCTAATTCGTCGAATATTTTGCAGCCTAAAATCTACAAACTAATGTGACTTTTCATGTTTTGGTCGAGCCCGGCAACATATCCTTTGCCAAATGGGGTTTCTTTTGGGCCTGTTGGAAACAAATACCCAAGTGCTACTTCTCCCAAAAAAATAGTTTTCTTCCAAAACCTGCCCAAACGCACTAAGCTTTAGTAAGTGATATATATTTGCTCAACTACCATTTTTTCTAGCCAAACTTTAGACATTCTAGGCCCGTGTTCTTGATCTGTCCAGTCAGTTTGTCCTCATTATACCTTTAGGGGTCGTTTGGTACAAGGAATAAGGATAATCATCCCTGGATAGAATTTGGGATTGTATTTACACAAATGGTGGGATTAGCTATCCCATATAGAAGGTGGGATAACTAATCCCATGGGTTCCTTGTTTATCCTACCATTGTACCGAACGACCCCTTATTATCCTTATTCAAGGGAAAAAGACTTTGGTATGAGGAACAGAAATGAGTTTGATATTTGACCTAGACTTGATATTTGGTCAATCTCCTATGTTATTGGGTTCCCCACAGAGCTCTGTTAATGATTACTTTCTTCATGCTGCAGGAAAAGCATTCAGAAGAGTCCTATAACTTAGCCTGCATTCTGACACTTCCTCCTTACCAGAGAAAAGGCTATGGGAAATTCCTAATTGCATTCTGTAAGCTCTTGAACTTCACAACTCGTTTTCACCAGTATCAGCAAGTTTTTTTAAGTATCTTTCAGAATGAGGTTAGAGAAACATTCACTTGTATAAGTTTGTAGCCTACAGGGGACCTTTCTATTTGGCGTATTTACCAATCAGATAAAAAGAGCCATACAATGACTTTTACCTTTAATATAATATGTGCGTATATTACTCATAAAACAGAGTGTGTATATTCCCCCCCTCCTCTCTGTCTCTCTCTCTCTCTCTCACACACACAAACACACTGTATGTGTGACTGTGTACACACACACATATTATTTTTATTTTGAAAGTCATACACGTGTATAATATGTGGGGGTATGTGAACTTGCACTAAACAATGACCACAAGAATAACTATAGCCCCCCCAC